>PVKS010010087.1:35814-61530 GCA_004027875.1 Aplodontia rufa | reverse complement strand
TTTTATTTTTTTCGAAGCTATTTTGAAATGGACTGTATTCCTGAGTTCTTCTTCAGTCCTGTTATTATTGGTATATAGGAAAGCTATTGATTTATGCGTGTTGATCTTGTATCCTGCCACTTTGCTAAATCTACTTATGAGTTCGAGCAGTTTATTGATGGAGTTTTTTGGATCTTCCAGATACAGGATCATGTCATCATCAAATAGAGAGAGTTTGACTTCCTCTCTTCCTATTTTTATCCCTTTGATTTCTTTCTCTTGCCTGATTGCTCCAGCTAGGGTCTCAAGAACAATATTGAATAAAAGAGGTGAGAGTGGACATCCTTGTCTTGTTCCCGACTTTAGTGGAAATGCTTTCATCTTTTCTCCATTTAGTATTATACTAGCTGAGGGTTTAGCATATATAGCCTTGATGAAGTTCAGAAATGGTCCTTTGAACCCCATCCTTTCTAGATTTTTGAACATAAAAGGGTGCTGGATTTTATCAAAGGCCTTTTCTGCATCCAATGAGATGATCATATGGTTTGTGTCCTTGATTCTGTTTAAGTGGTGGATTATGTTAATTGTTTTGTGTATGTTGAACCAGCCCTGCATTCTAGGGATAAAGCCCACTTGGTCATGATGGAGTTCTTTCTATTTTTGATTTTTAATTTAATTCTGTTGTGGTTAGTGAATATATTTGATGTGTCTCAGATCCTTTTGTATTTATTGAGACTTGTTCTGTAGTCTAGAATTTGGACTGTCTTGATAAATATTCCATATGTATTTGAAAACAATGTGTTCTTTTCTGTTTTGGGATTGGGTACTCTATTTTAGGCCAAGTTGACTTGGTAGTGGTATTAAGGTTTTCTATATTTTAATGATTTGTTTTCTTTTCTGTGAATTATAGAGGAAGAGATATTGAAATCTTAGGCTCAGTAAATTTGTTTCTTCTTGCAGAAGTTCCGCTTTGTGTAATTTGGAACTTTTGTTTTTAAGTGTATATATTTAGGATTATTGTTTTCATGACCTGCTTTATTCATGACAATATTCTGTGCCTTAATTTTTGTATAGTTGATTTAGCTTTCTTTTGATTAGTAAATGTATCTTTTCCTTTTCTTTTACTTCTAACCTGTTTATTTAAAGTAGGCGGAATATGGTGGGTGTTTTTTATCCAGTATGATAACTTCTTCTTTATTTGGCAATTTGTATCATTGACTTTTTTTTTTTTAAAGAGAGAGAGACATTGAGACAGAGAAAGAGAGAATCAATTTTATTTTGTTTTTCCTGTGACTTTTGTTGCTCCGAGTCTTTGTTGTGTACGTGGTTGCTGGGGTTTGAATTCACGTACTTGTGCATGCCAGGCAAGCATTGTAACCGCTGAGCCACTGCTCCAGCCCCTGGTTGACATTTAATGTGATATTTGATATGGCTAAACTTCATCTTGACATTCATGTTCTGTATTTCTTAGTTTTAAATTTCTTCTGGAGTATTAATTTTTATGATTCAGTTGTACTTCTTTGATAACTTATTAGCTCTTACCCACCCCCCAACTTATTGTAGTGGTAGCTTTAGATTTATATCTTTAATTTGAAGTTATATCTTCAGTACACATGCCATTTCACATAATTTAGAAGAGAATTTCTTTAGCATACTTTTCATGTCTTTGTCCTGATCTTTGTGCTATGGTTGTATCTCTTACCTATGTCACAAAATTCACATTACATTGTTGTTAGTTAAAAAAAACTCAGTTGTCCTTTAAAGATATTTAAATAATTTGAAAATTACATATTTTAAAGTTGTTATTGGAGAAATTTTTTCCTTCATTATTTCTCCAAGTATCTTTTTCTGTCCTTCACACTTTCTCCCTCAAAGACTCCAGCTAAAGTATATAACTACTTGAAGTCATCCCCTCTCTAACTAATGCTCTTTTTATGTTGTAGAAGTTATATTTGTCCTCTGTGTTTTGATTTGGATTGTTGTTATTGCTGGGTCTTTTAAGTTCACTAATCTTTACTTTAGCAACATCTAATCTACCATTAACTCATGCAGTATATATTTCACCTCTAACAATGTAAATTTTTATCTTCCAGTGGGTTTCTACTTAAATTCTTTAACATGGATCAATTATTATAATAATTGTCTTAACACCTTTGTTAATATTTGTGTCTGTTCTGGGTTGATTTTAATTGTTTTTTTAATACATGATCATTTTTATTAGATGGCTTACATGGTTAGTTTCACCTTGTTAATATGATATGCCTATTTTTGTGTTCCTGTAAATATTTTTGAGCTCTTTTATGGGACAAAAGTTATTTAGAAGTAGGTTTATCACTTTGGATCTTTTAAGACTTGTTGGGCTGTTTGTTCCCCATTACTGAGGTAAGACCTTTCTGCATATTTTATATACTATAGAATTCAGTAAAACCCAGATCTGGCCCTCAGCCTGTTTTATTGAAACACACAGCCATCTCTGTTAATTTACACATTTGTATGGCTGCTTTCACTCTACCACAGCGGAATTGAATAGTTACAACAGAGATCATATGGCTTGAAAAACCTAAACTTTTCTATCTGCCCCCTTTACCTCTGCTCTGCATGGTGGCTTATGAATCATGAGGTTTTCCAGCCTGATGGTTGAATGAATGCAGATACTGTTTCTGTTCCTGTGTGAGCACTAGGCACTATTACCATTAATATTTTCATGCCTCAGTTTTCTCATAAGCTGATCAGTATTCAACAGTGTACATGAATGAAACCTCTGAAGGTCTCTAGAATTCTTTGTGAAGCTTCTCTTTAAATTTTTTTATTAGATGGATATAGAGATACAATTGAGGGGGAAACATTATCAAACATTCAAGAACCAATGTATATATACTTAGTTATTCAGAGCCAATGCCATATCATGGATGCCCAGCTTGGGTTCCCCTTGTTGCTGTTTCTGTTTCCCCCTGAAGCTTCTCTTTAAGTATCAACCCATCAACTTCATTTCTTTTACCACTCAGGGGGTCTGCCAGTCTCTACTTGGATTACTACTCCTTGCAGTTTGACTTAGAAACTCTTCAGCGTATTTTGTTAGGGCAGTTAATAGGTTCCCTTTGACTTAATTTGCCTTCTCTCTTGGATCATTGTCTTTTGTAATCTGATGTCACCTGTCAAGTAAACCATACATTTTGCCCATTTTTGGTAGTTTCAGGTAGGAGAGTAAATCTGGTTCCTTTTACTTCATCTTTTCTAAAAGTAGAAGTCTGAGAGGTTGATTTTGGACATGGTGGATATAACAGTGGAATACAGGGAAGTGTAGACTAACAAAAATTTGGGTGTTTTCATGTTATAAATATTTGAAACCTTGAGACTGAATGATCATCAAGGATGAATATATAGATTGGGCTTAAACTTGGTAATTCCAATGTGCTTAGTATATTCCAGTGTTAAGAGGTAGGTAAAATGAGGAGCCAAAAAGCAAAACCAAAACAAAACAAAACAAAAAAGCTAAGAAGGAACTACTACTGAGTGAGGAAGAAAATCAGAGTATGGTATGGTTTATGCAGTTAATGGAAATTATTTAAACATTGGTTAAAATATTTCACTTTCAAGATCCTTCCCTATCATCATCCCCATCCTGTAAGTCATTAAAATCTCTTTTAAATTGGGATCCATATATCTTTTCCCAGAGAAGTTTGTATGTTACTGCGTGATAGCCCACAAAATTATTAGATCAACCATTCAAGAAACATGGTATAAATAAAAACAAAATATTATTAAAGCATTACATGTAGCACTGGGCAGTTTAGATAATGGCTGCTAAAATGATCACAATTAAATATTAGAACTTTTTATTCAAAGAACACTTTTGCTGATTAATGAGGTTGATCATGAACACTACAAATTTCAAAAATGGACAATTTCAAAGCTTAAAATAAAAGTTTAAGAAATTAACAGAGATGAGCTATTGGATAAAATAATGAAGTAATAGAAAAAAAAGTAAAAGTTCTTTGAAAACTATGTTCCTATGGAACAGAGTCTTCTACAAGATGGAAAGGTGTCCACTTGAAAAACTAAAATGGTATGACAAAATTAAACAAAAACATAGAAGTTTCCCTTCTGAAGTTTTTTCTGCTATGAGTGCTTTTTAAACCTTCAGCCTTGTTATTAGAGTATGGCATCTGATTTGGAATAATTACATATTTCCTTATCAGTTACAGTTAAATAAAGAAACTTCTTATATTACTAATGAGAAGGTCCAAAAAGAAAAGGTTTTTGGAAAACTTTTAAGGAGATTTTTAAAGATTGCTCTCATGTTTTTTTATATTTTTAAAGTAACATGTATATAATATATTAATTTATAAAAATACTTATTTCCATTCTTGTGTAATTTTATTCAAATGTTCTTATTTATCTAACAAGTGTCTTCAACTCATGAGAATCACTTTTTTAGTGATAGTTTTTCAGAAAAGATTGTTAATATTTGTGTAAATTATGTGTGTATATTGCACATTTTGAAACCTTTTGTTACTGGAAATCTCTTATCCCCATCAATAAGAGCGCATTATGTAATATTAGGAAAATTTTAAAAAATTTTTTGTTCTCTATTCTATTTGGTACTTCCCTAGTGGAACAGCCTAATGACTTAACTTTTAAATGATTTTTTAAAGATGTGTTCAAAATGATGTCTAGCAGTCTGTGTTTTAAGGACAAATCCCTAGGAATAACTAAAACTGTTTAAAAATATGTTCAGCTTTTAACCTTGTCATTAAAATAAAAGGAGAATATTTTAAGAGCACATTACCAGTATGCAGATAAATATCCATGGGTCCTACTTTTAGATAAATGTTTCTTGAACAAATTGAGCCTGTGATGATTTAGAATAACACCCATAGTCTCATATAAAGAAATGGGGAAATAAAATTATGATTTTTAGTAAGCATTTAAAATTTTTGTTGTCACAAGTAATTGTGCCTCAGTTTGTCATTTTTCTTGATTAACAAGTTAAAAACAACCTTAGCTTTGCATCTAGGAAGTTAATGGTTTTGGGAGGTAAAAACTGGGGCTAGAGTAATTTCAAAAATAGTTATACCAGAGTTCTCAGCTAAATTCATAAAGTAAAGAAGAGCATTCTTGAAATCACCTTCATTTTCACATAGGAACTGTTCTTGGAAGTAAAGTATTTAAACTTAAAGATGATCCCCTGAATTCTCCCTGACCTAAAATGGGTCTAGTCCTAGGGGATACCCCAGACAAACCCTGGGGAATAACCTTTAAGCACTTGTAGGAGGTAAACCTGAAAAACCAGTGAGTCCTCATAACAGGCTAAATCCAGTGAATAAATAGAAATGACTGTCAAATTTTTTAAAATGCTGTTATTTCCATTGTAAAAGTAGGAAGGCTATAAATATTCTTCATCTGATACTGAATTTCTTATGTTAACACAGTAATAAAACATTTTTCATTAAATATGCATAGTTATGAGATGAATATTTTCATATGTATCAGCTTAGGTATGTGACAAAAAAGGAAAAATTTTATATTTCAAAGATATAGGAAGCAATATCAAATGAAAGTCCAGTTTTTTAACTAGATTCTTGTTTTGGGTTGTGACTCTTAAGTTCTCAGTTCTTTATCTGTATCTTTATCTTTAGACCAGGAAGAAGGATTAGTGAAATTGAGCAGGAAATTCTCCCAAGCTCTTTACAGTTCTAAAATTGCAGAGTTTTAATTTTAACATGTAGAAACATTTACTATGTGTTAAAAAGTTTACAGCTTCCTTTATGCTTAGTAAGTCTTTTCCTCCAAGTATTCAGGGTAATTACAGTTTTCTACCCTTGGAGTGCTTTGAATTGGGAAGAAAGAATAGAATTGTATATGGTATAAATTGTACATGATATAAAGCTTCTTTCATTTCAGGGTTGAGTAATGGTGGAAAATGTGACCTCTACTCTTTAGATCTTTTTAATAAACAGAAGCATTATTCGTTTGGCATAATAATGAAAGCATTCATTATATCTAGCACTTGGGTCTAATGTTGTATACGATCAGTTGTTTGATAATGTAATATGATCCTGATACAATGCGTGGGGGAAAAAGGTGGTTGTGGTTGCTGTACATTCCCTAATTATAGCATTTTGTTTTGCACTTGCAAAATGAACTGCATTTTTGTCATGCTTATAAAAGTAATCAAGTTACTTCAGGATTTGATGTTGAGTAATCTTTTATGAGATACTTTTACATTTTTGTGACTAGTTGTCAATATAATTTGATCTAGGTACTTTTTTCTTCATTTTAATCATATTATTTGTGAAAAATAAAAATGTCTTTATTTTCTGATTAATTACCCAGTCATTTTCTTGAAGACCAGTACTACCTAACATTAGAAATACTTTGCTGAATTTAAAATTTTTTAATATTTAAAAATGAAAAATCTTATATTTTAAATTTAATATTAAGGAAAATACTGTAATTCTTCTGTAAATACTCCTTGAAATAGGACAGTTTCCTGTTGTATTTGATGATCATTTTAAACTTGGTTACCAGAATTCTGAAGTTATATTCTTCCTTAGCCCCATTTACATACAAATCTTTTTACTGTAGTACGAGGAGAAATGAGGGTCCCTGAAGAAGCTCTTAAGGTAAAAGTTTTTTCTTCTTTTGCTAATTGTCCATTCACTAGGGTTGATTTCATTCATGGATGTTTCAGTTCCATTCTTAAATGTATTTTGTAGCATGAGAAGTTTACCATTCAGCTTCAGTTGTCCCAAAAATCTTCAGAATCAGAATTATCAAAATCTGCAAGTGCTAAAAGCATAGACTCAAAGGTGGCAGATGCTCCTACAGAAGTGCAGCACAAGCCTACAGAAGCACTGAAAATGGAGGAAAAAGCCATGGGTAAGATAATCTCTTTGAAAGTTCCATATTTATACTTGATTTTGAAGAAATTATATCCTTTGTTCCCAAAAACTGGGTTATATGCTTATCAAAATAATTTATAATGATACTTTCAAAGTGCCTTGTAATGCAACCAGTGCTGCATTTAATTGTAGTTTATAATATTTTTATTATTTCATATTTGCATTTTTCTTAATTATAATTACTGAAAGAAAAAATTTTAATCCAATGATGCTTCATCATTATATCATAATTTACATCTCTAAGATCTATAAAAATGCTTTGTATAAATAGTTCCATTCAAACAAATAATTTTTTGAAATTATATTTGCTCAAATAAAATTATGTCCTGTTAAAAACTTAGTTACTGTGCTATGCCTTTAGATTTTAGAAAATGGCTACTTGTACTAAATTTTACATTAATTTCATCTTTTTTATTTAGCATTAATGATATTTCTGGTGAAATAGGTTTCTTGTACTCAAGTTGATTTTTGCCAAGTTTCAAGAAACTTTTTGAACTGAGGCCATTTCTTGTCTAAATACTCAAACCAAAGGCTATTCATTATAAGTGGCTCATATATATGCCAAAGAACTCTTTCAACACTTTAACAAAAAGCTGTTGAGATCAAGGCATATAGATATAGATACAGATATTTAGCAGGTTGCATTAATTAGGTATCAGCCAATGCAAACTTTCATTTATTTTTGTCCAACATTGTATAAGATCTTACACAAATGCTGTTATTCATTGTAGAGTACTTTCCAACTATCTAGATTATACGTTTTTTTTTTTTTCAAGTGGGCAATTCTAGCATACTGCAAAAGCATTTTGTTGTTGTTTCATCTACTTTTAGACGGATTTTTTTCCTACCTCTTTCCAGATATTTCTGCTATGCCCCGTGGTACTCCATTATATGGGCAGCCATCATGGTGGGGGGATGATGAGGTGGTTGAAAAAAGAGATTTCAAGTCAAATGGCAAGCCTGAAGAAAAAAATCATGAAATTGGAACATCAGGTAAAAGTATCTCCATGACTTTGACTTTACATGGATATTTTGGGAACCATTTATAGTCTTAAGCAAAAATTTGCCTACTCTGAAAAGAGGTGCTCTGTTACTCTAAAGCTTGATTTTAAAAAAAAAGTTGAATGTTTTAATATCCTTATTATTTTAATATAAATTTGTTTATTATGAGTGAGTCTCACATAAAGTACTAATTTCAGTCTTTATAAAAGTACTTTTAAAATATTTTTCCAGTTTATGAGATGGTTAAACTTGGTGAAAGATTAGTAACTGGACATTTTACATATTTTAAAGTAATTATCAAAATGAATTCTACGAAAATAGTAGGTACAAATGGATTTTATCTTTTCAATAGATTAACAAGCATATAATCATATTTTAAATTAAACAGTTTCTACTATGTTCAGAAATGTGATAAGAAATTACAGCTTTTTTTAAAATCACTGTTCTCAGTTTGTTGGGATTATGGTAGCAACAAGATTGCTGCATTTAGCAGCCAAAATGAAGAAATAGTTCTGGGTCAGATACTCAGAATGGTAGTCAAGGGACATATTCTTTCATTGGTGGAATAGTTCAATAATGAACTAAATGTCTATACACCAGATCAAGATTTCCAGGAAATAACATGGAGGTATCAATTTGTCACACATGGTCATTGAAAAAACATCAGAAGGATGGAACAGCCAATTTCTGTGATAACAACAGCAGAATAAGATCCAGAACTGGAATTAAGTACAGGCACCAGGGATCAGTATGAAGACTTAGTATGACCGAGGCAAGGATAAATTTCATCAGAACTTTTCTCAGTTTTCTACCTTTGACCCTAGTTCTACAAGATAAATAAGACAGTTTTCTCAGCTGGAGAATTAAGAATGCTGTTTCTTTAGACATGCTGTAATTAGGCCAGGATACAAAAGTTTAAGAAAACTGGCATTATGAACTCAATGTGACTGTGCCCCAAACTAAATTTGTACACTTTGCAAATAAATTTCTATTACAGCCTTCTTGTTTCTTTTACCAGCACAGTTTTCTTCATGTCTTATCATGTCCTATTATTACTTAGAATTACCATGTCTTCAGATGTAAATAAAGGAAGTATTTCCTCGCACTCAACAAAGACTTACTGGGTCACAAGACTGAATCCTGCCAAGGTTGTTGAATGTAGCATATCAACACTGTTACAATCTAGCTAGTGTCTCCATATCTCAGTTTTACTGTCCACAGTGGTTGCATACTGAGGGAATTTCCCTCATAGGCTGCCTGCCAGCAATAGTCAAGGGTACATGCTTCCTTACCTTGATCATATCCAGCAGAAAAGAGCAAAGGTTGCTTCCAGAAGATCTCCCAGATGTGGAAGAAGAACATTGCCAAAAGTTCTCATTAAATCTGTCTTCTCATTGGCCTCTCAGGTTTAGAAATGGATTACTTGCTTATTTATGAACCTGTCCCTGGTGAGACATAGGAGATTTTCTGTACACCACTCTTGCTCACCTTGAAGCTGAGTGTGGAGTTTATTACTAAGGCACATGAGCTCTTAAAGAGAAGAGTGGATAACAGAGAATGCTGGAGTCTTTTTAGAAAGAAGGAACAGGAAAAAGATGTTACAAGGCAATCAGGAATGTATACTTTATTTGGAAAATTTTTTGTCTTCCCTTTGCTTCACTGTATCAGTCTGTTATCTTTCTGTTACCTTTTTGTCCCTACGAAGTCATAATTGAACTTTGTACCTTAAGTTCCAGCCCTCTTTCAGTCTGTTTTGCGTAAAAAAATCTAAATTTATCTTTATTTCATTTTTTTCCCTTAAGAAACTACAGTGACTCCCTTTTGCTTGCCAAATCGATTTTAATGTTTTTAAGTCTTACATGTCAGAGTTCTCTATTTGTCCTACTTTCTTTAGGGGGCCTTATATGCCATTATCAGTTGTTTCAGTGTTCTCTCCCAATTTATAAGTTCCCCACATAAATTATGCTAATTCTTGCCTGTTCTTCATCAGGGATCTATACACCGAGACAGTGAATGATATAAAATTCTAGGGGCTGCATCTCAGCAGTTAGAGCACCTGCCTGGCATGCGTTAGGACCCAGGTTCAAACCCCAGCACCACATACACAATTAAGTGTTGAAGAAACAAAGGCAAGATGAAAAAATAAATAAAATTGATTCTTTCTCTAACTCTCTCCAGCTCC
Organism: Aplodontia rufa; assembly: GCA_004027875.1. Taxonomy (NCBI): domain Eukaryota; kingdom Metazoa; phylum Chordata; class Mammalia; order Rodentia; family Aplodontiidae; genus Aplodontia; species Aplodontia rufa. The sequence continues at coordinate 51,462 of PVKS010010087.1, read as the reverse complement.
CTCTTTAAAATGAAAAAATTGTAAAGGATGTATTTGTATATATGTATTGCTAATATGTAACATTGTTTCATTCACTATTTTCGAGTAAACCTTCCCTCCACAATTAAACTCTAAATTCCTTACTTGAAGAATAACTTATTAAGCTATCATTGTGTACAGAACCACTTGGTAGAGAAAGGGAAAAACTTTTTTATGTCTTGTGCTCTGTCAGATTCTGCTGATTATTAGTTTAGTGAGATTCTTACTTTGTCCTTTTAGGATGAGGATATTAACATTTCAGATTTGTCATCTGCACTTATTAAAATAGAGGATAAGGGGAAAAGTTTACTTACCTGGAATAATGTATGAATCCAGCGGAAATTATAATATCAGGTTTGAAATATATACGAAATGTTATTGAATTTGATTGTTTTGAAATTAAAATATTTTTAAGAATTTAAATATTTTTTGAAAATGTTGCAAATTGTGGAATATAAATGATCCGTTTAATAACTAATGCTCCAAGTATACTCTTAGTAAAAACAAAAAGTGATTTACTTCTTGGTTACCAATTTTTAAAATTTAAAAACGTATTACTTTCTATGAAAGTTGAATGTTGAGAAAGGATTAAAGCATTTTTCATGTTCCCTTCTGTAGATTTGCATGTCTAGAATATCCTGACAACTTAATATGTAGCTTAAAAAATTCAGAAGCAAGTATTTACATCTGAGCAATCCATTTCTGAAATTCAGTGACTGTTTTCAATTCTGCTAAGGAAAATTTGTCTTCAGTTTAATTATAGCTGTGTTTTTCTTTCTTTTTTTTTTTTGGCCTCACACACAGTTTCTTTTAATAAAATATGCAAATATTTTGCAGTAAATTGATTTCCCAGTTTCATTCTCTTATCTCCATATTTATTATTCATGATTCTTCCTCTCCTCACTTAAAGCATGGGGGGCATAAATTTTGAATGTACAGTTTGCTTGCGTTCTTATAGTTATCATTAGCACAATGCTACACTCTCAGGAATAAAAGATATGTGTAAACATTGCTTCAAGTTTCAACTCAAGATCAGAACAGAATTCAGGAAAGCCTTCATTGAAATAAATCCATGCCCCTGAACTTCCTGGACTCCTTTAATACAGGTGTGACTTTGCTGAGGAAAATGACGATGGTTCAAGCTATGACTGTAAGGATATTTTCCCACTCATTTAACACAAGTACTATGTGTCTTGATTGAGAATTGGTTAAAGAAAAGAATCTACTAAAAATGTTCGTTGCTTGACTAGGGGATCTCAGTTTGGGGGGGAATATTTGAAGGATTTTCATTGTGTGTTGGGTATTAAGTACCAGAATGCTGTCCCACTGAAAGCAGGGAAATCCAAACAGGAACTTGAACCATTATCCACACACTTGAAGAACACTCAGAGGCTCTCAGGCACCGTGTCCCAATAAACCCATCATAAGAGAAAATATCATAAGTGGGAGATGCACGGAATACTCCTACTCTGTGGCACATCACCCCGGCACACTGTGGAGAGTCAGTGGTTTTCCTGCACCATCACAAGCCCAGTGGCAGAGGTGGCTTGCTGTGCTGCCCATAGCTGTGTTTTTCTACCTGAACTTGTCTCAACGTTAATTTACAATTAAGGCTCTTTAAATATTGTATATACTTTAAAAAGGCATGTAAACTGTATATAGTAGATTCTTGACTCTTTACAATAGTTTTTTATTCCAATCAAACTAAATTTGGAAGCTTTTAAGTTTTAACTCCTTTTAGCAAAAGGAGTTTCACAGAAATCATAATTTGAAGTACTTCACAAGGCTAGGTTGGGTGGCTATCTTAAGCAGAATGAACTTTGAAATTATATTCTGTTATTTTGAACTAATTGAATATTTAATTTAGTACAGAAGAATATGTATGTATTCCTGATAGGTCACACAGTCAAAATATCTTAAGAACATAAACAAGTTATCACTAGTTGCTCTTCTGACTTATACAATATTAATTATAACAGTGAGTTATTAAATAAATTTTTAAAATCTAGGAGAGATTAATATTAAAATTAATATAAACAAATATTTAGTATGTTATGTAGTTTAATTTGGTATAACAAAATGAGTTTTGAAGATAAATGAATGTTAAATTCATAAATTCCAGAATATGTTCTGTGAGTGTTCTGAGAGAGGAAATCTGTTTTATTTTTCTAGATTAGTTTGGAAAACTCCCTAATAATTTTCCTAGTAGGCACTTCTAGTAGGGCCATACTCCTCAATTTTAATTATCTTCAGGGAAATGAAATTTTACTTTGTAACTGGCAGTTTTTAAAAGATTTTACCATTTTACCATTCCTAAGTTTCTGTTAAAACTTCTCTCCTACTTAAGGAGAGAAGGCCAAGTATAACTTAATTTTTTTTCTTTTTTACTCAGAATCATCATTCATGTTATTGAAATATAATACCTTACAATGACATCCTCAGGAGTCTTTGAAATATGTAAGGCTGCCCGATATATAATCATGGTGCTAGAATACTGTATTTTTTTAATTAATTGAATATGGACTTACATTTGAGGGGGAATCATTATCAAACAATCAAGAACAAATGTATATTCACATAGTTAGCCAAGGCTGATGCCATGCCATGGTTTCCCCTCTTGGGTTCCCCATGGTTCCATGTTTCCCCTAAAGAACCCCTGTGTTAAATGGACTTCTCGTGGAGGTTGGAGATTTCCTTCTGAGTTGACTCCCCCATACTCCCTCCCTCCAGTCTCCTAGATATCCTTCCTAATCCCTCCCCCTCCCTGACCCCCTCCCTACGTCTCCAGTTATCTTAGGCAAGGTTATAATACTATATTTTTGAGGCCATTTGTCTTCTCTTGATTGTTTTTCATCTTATCTTTGTCACTTGCTCTGATAATGTAGGATTTTTTTCCAATATGATCCATTCATATTGGAATAATAGCAAAACTGAGTAGTTTTTGTAAAGAATAATTTTTCCAATGAAAATTATTATTATTAGATATTATTTTTGCCTTTTGTTTAGATTTTTGGACAATTCATTGTTACTATTTTCAAATTGAGTTTTATGTTTTCTATCCTACACGTTTTAACACAGAAATGTTAATGTCCTATTCTTCTGTAACGTAAAAGAAGATATTTTTATGATTATTTTTTATCTTGAGTACTATTAAGAAGTCATTTATAAGCTAGGTACTGTGGCACACACATGTAATCCCAGCAGCCTGGGAGGCTGAGGCAGGAGAATCACAAGTTTAAAGCCATCCCGGAGCAACTTTGCAAGAGCTTCCCTTAAAATAAAAAAAAAAAAAATTAAAAAATACGCTAGGGATGTGACTCAGTGGTTAAGCACCTCTGGGTTCAATCTCCTTACCCCCCCCCCCACCCTGCAAAAAGAAGTCAGTTATAACATTTGATGAATTATACCAAGATTTAAAACTTGAAATGTATTTCAAAAGACAAAATAATTCACTTAAGAAAATGGTTAGAAACAACCTGATTTCCCTGTATTGCCCTTTCTTCCTAACAAATTTTCTGTAAATAACTTTTCTATTAATCTGTTTAAAAACAGAATGGGGTTTTTTTTTTTTAAGGGAGAGAGAATCAATTTTATTTAGTTTTCCATGTGGCTTTTGTTGCTCCGACACTTCATTGTGTATGTGGTGCTGGGGTTTGAACCCATGTCCTCGCACATGCCAGGCAATTGCCGTAACCACTGAGCCACCACTCCAGACCCTAGAATGGATTTTTGAGCCTTAGAGAAACATATTTCATTTGAACTCATTCTTGGTAATAGACCATCGCAACAATGGTGCAGTTTAATCTTTAATTTTTTTCTTTTGCATTTGCTTTATCTAGTAAATATTTAAAATACATATTTAAACATTTTGGTTGTCATTTTCATTTATATACCTTTATGTATTTTATTTATAAAACATCTTTTTTCATACTTTTAAATTAGTTTCTGAGGCAACAGATGAATAGTGATAAGTGTTCTAGAGTTGGTTGCTTCTTCTGTCTGCCAACTCTTGTAAGTAATTTACAATGTATCTTTCCTTCAAGTATTTTTGACTTTTGTACATATTCAGCTCTCTATCAGTGGAAACTATTTTCTTCTAGAATTACTATCAGGCAACTGAATTTTCTATTTTTCCCTTATTTCTTTCATATTACTGCTTGGATTGCTATGCTGCTTGCAAACCACATTTTATCTCGAGTCTTTTAAAAGTCTTTGTGTGGCATCTTCTTCCAAGGATCACATATCAGTAATGTTTTTGTCATTCTAAAAGTCATGTCTCTAAATGTAATGGTAAAGAATGGTAAGTGGAATCATTACTTCCAGAACATGACTTACATATTTACTTTATGTCCTCATTTGAGTATCTGTTCTCCATTAGAGCTCTACATTTGTGTGAAGATATTTCAAACATTTCTTCCTGCTGATTTGACAAGGAAGTTCATGCTCTTATTTTTTTTCCCTTTAGAACCTACATCTCCAGCTCCATTTATTTCACTTCTTTTGGACCTTGATGATTTCTAGATCCAAGTTGAAAAAATTGTGGAACTAGCCATGAAAGGTCCATCTCTTAAATGCTTAGCTATTCTTTGCTGTTACCGCTGCTTATCTTGCATCTCCTATTAGTAATTAAATGGCATGTTTATAATCAAGTGCTTTCTTCGCCATTACATTTTTTTCTATGATATAAATGCCATTGTTTTTCATCCAGACTATGATCTGTCTTCTGATTCTCACATAATAATGTGCTGGTCATTACCAATCTCCCTCAAATGTTAGAGACTCCCAAATATTTTGAATTCTCTCTTATTTTTCTCATTAGGGTGCAGCATAGATGCCAAGCAAGTTGAGGAACAGTCTGCAGCTACAAATGAAGATGTACTTTTTCCTTTCTGTAGGGAACCAAGTTATTTTGAAATCCCTACAAAAGAATTCCAGCAACCATCACAAATAACAGAGAGCACTATTCATGAAATCCCAACAAAAGACACACCAAGTTCCCATACAACAGGTGCAGGGCATGCTTCATTTACCATTGAATTTGATGACAGTACCCCAGGGAAGGTAACTATTAGAGACCATGTGACAAAATTTGCTTCTGATCAGCGCCACAAGTCAAAGAAGTCTTCCCCTGGAACTCAAGATTTGCCAGGAATTCAAACAGGAATGATGGCTCCAGAAAACAAAGTAGCTGACTGGCTAGCACAAAACAACCCTCCTCAAATGGTATGGGAAAGAACAGAAGAGGATTCCAAAAGTATAAAAAGTGATGTTCCAGTGTACTTGAAAAGGTTGAAAGGTAAAGTGAATGATCATTTCAGAACTTCCTTTTGTATAGTTAAGAAATTTGTTTTTCACAGCAAACTATTAGGTGATTATGTGGTAAAAAAGATCTGTCTTTTGAAAGCTTATTTTTAACTTTAGAGCTCAGAAGCAAATCACACTACCCATATACAATTTATTCACAATTGTCTTTCCTCATTTTCCTTCCAAAACTATATTATTCTTATGAATTTTTATATATGCCATTAAATGTTTCTTATGGAAATATAAATTTTGTTTAGTGAATCAGTGGAATTTCCTAAAAGATAATTCCCATCATTTTCTTGATTTAAAGAAAAGATATATACAGTTTTATTCTCTATTATAGTGCTTTCTGTAAAATATCAAATCTAGATTTTGAAAGAAATTTTAAGCCATTAGGTATGGTCTAAAAGTTCTAGGATAATATAATCAAATTGTTCATGGAGTACTTCAAACTGTTCTCAGTGGTTACTTTTAAAACTAGCACTTTTAGTTTAGACATACTTAGTAGATGTTTCTTAATCTAGTTTAAAAGTTTTTAGTGTTAGGAATTAATCAGAGGGGGCTGGAGTGGTGGCTTAACGGTTATGGCATTTGCCTGGCATGCAAGAAGACCTGGGCTCGAACCCCAGCACTGTGTACACAACACCATGTCAGAGCAACAAAAGACACATGAGAAACTAAATAAAATTGATTTTCTCTCTCTCTCACTGTCATTTTCTCTCTTTAAAAAAAAACCCTATAAAAAAGAATCACAATTGTTAATTTATGAAATAGGTATTATATATGCATTGTTAGTGTACCGCTTGGCCAAAATTATTAAAAACTTTATACCTGTACAGTGATGGTATCAGCTGATCAGTTTTATCTATTGATTTTCCCACTTAATTTTTTTGAGAATCAGTTGAATACAGATTTGTATTACTTTCTCATATTTATTTAAACAAAGTATCTGTGAGGGAATGATTTTGAATAAATTGTGATAGTATGTTAATCGTCATTCTATTCTATATTAGGAGTTAATGAGTTGCTTAAAAATGACTCTTCAAGATCAGAGACCTTATATTACTTATTCATACCCTTAACACTTTATTTGGGGCTTGAACATATGATAGGTATGGAATGATTCAAACAGACAAATGAATTCACTCTCTGTAGCAAGACTGACCCTGGCTTCATCTGTACTTTGTGCCCTAAGATTGTGATCAGCAGATGAAGAAATTGTTATTTTGGATTTGCTTCTAAGACATTTCAGGATAGTGAGGTTCTGTGATTAATTTTTTATTGGTGCCTATTTCAGTATTGCAGTCATCAGCAGTTATCTGGCATATATACTTTTGAAATGTAATTGTAATCTTTTACTTCTATTAGATAATGTTAATACATAATTAAGACCTGTATATGCATGTATAGGCTAAAGCTCATAAATAAAAGCTACCCATTTATAAGCTGACCATTTATATGAATAGGACAAATAATAGGAATAGCATACTATAAGAGGTAGTGTGAGCCTTGAAAATTTATAGTCTTTTAAAATCATTTTTATTAAATATACAAAATGATCTAACATGATGAAAGGTAACATTTAAAAATATCTTTCTTAATCCTTTCATTACTTTTTGAAGTCATTATAACTTTTGTTTTAGCTTTTTTAAAATTGTTACATTATAATTACATATAATAGTGGGATTTGTTGTTACAGTTTCGAACATGCATATAACATAATTTGGTCAATGTGATTTTCCAGTACCTCTCTTTTCCCTCCCTCTTCCATCTACCCATTCCTGCTCTTCTACCCTGCTCTGCTCCCTTATTTTTAAGCCATCGCTTAAGATATTCTCTGCTTTTGAAAAAGACCCTTTTCTGAGCGTAATTCCAAATAGTCATTAATGACCACATTATCTGTGTCACTGCATTAATCCTTAGATATTTTAAAACTTTACCAGAAATCAGACAGATTACTGTTGTCCTTCAAAGTTGGTTTAGGTCACGGGAAATCTTTCAGATTTGCTTTTAGACCATTTTACAAGCCAGCCAAGAACAAGCTTTTTGCCAATATAACTCATTTTTGATCCAAGATAGACCCATTTTATTTCTCTAGACTTATAGATGACATTTGACTTTTCTACCAAAGTCAGAACTCCTTCATTAGATAATAGTTTCACACAGTTCAGCATATCGGAAGGATATACTGAGACTCTAAATAAATGCAGATACATAACAGTAACAATTTTATAAAAATTAGACTTTCAGCAACTGCTTAAGTCATTCTAAAAATTTAAAGTAGACAAAACAAAACATAAATACCTTGCTCCTACAAGAGTGAAGTGCACGCGCTTTGGGACAGTGAGGACAATAATGTTCACAAAGCCCATACACTTTTACCCTTTAGGAGAGCTGCAGCTTCTTTTGATTACAGATAATCTGATAAGGTACAGCTGATCTACCCTAAGAAGCATTTTGAAATTTCATTATCTTTAGGCATGGTTAACAACAGGTAGAAGGGAAAAAAGAAACCTGGTGATTTTTTTATTTAGTTAAAAACAGAAGATTGCAGCCCTGATCAGATGTCTTACCTTGCATAACACTGAGAAATAAAAAAATGAATAATAATTTTCCTAAAAAGAAAATGGCTAATCTTAAGCTATAAGAGAAAGATATTTGAAAGGGCCTTATACCACTAAGTTCCAAATCTTATATATATATGGGAATAAAAATTAAATTCTATAAGGATGGTATTTTCATTAAAATATTTTTGTGCATATTTAGTAAGAGTCATTTGGTCTTCTACAAGAAATGGTGGAGTTTTGTTATTTCCAGCTCTTAAAAACTGGATTCTTTTTCTGTATATCCAATACAATATTGAAATAGGGTTGAAATGTATGTAATATTTTTAGTTAATTTTCTATTTGAACTAGTAGTTTAACTTGGGTTTTCTTTTCCATCTACTATCCATGATCTCTGGATTCATTATCTGAGGCATGGATTCCATTTATTAAGTTATATTTTTCTTTTCAGTTTGAATTTTAAATAGTCAATAATTTGAAGAATGAGTTTCAGATTTGTTTGTCACATCTGATTTTTATATTAATCAGTATCCCTTTAATGGGAATCCTTTTCAGAATCCCATTATTTCTGTCTTATTCATTCCCTGTGCCTTTTCTGTTACTTTTCTAAAAGATCACCCTTTTTCTGTTGTACTGCCATTTTGTCTTCTGACTTTTCTCATTCCTTATATATACTCCATTTTTATAACTAGTTATCATCTGTTACATTATTACTACTAATTGGTAATTTCTAAATTCATTCATGTACATTAAAACTCAACATTTTCTTTAGCCACATCTTCTGCCCCTCCAGTCTTTCATTTCTCATCATTATTTTGTTCTGTACCACATTATGGAGCTTGTGTTCACATTAGAATTTATAACCCAGGGAAATTAAAAATTCAGATTTTGTCCTGGAAGCATTAGAATATACCAGTGTGCATTCCAGTGTACTAGATTCATTTATAGCTTACAAAGAAGTTTTCATTTAAGCCCTGGTTTGTGAAATATGTGTAGAATAGCTTTTGACTTCCCAATAATTTCATGTTATTTTTATATAGTTATCACTTGAATTTTCATTGATGTATTTAGGTAGAGGAAAATTTTAAATCAGAGTAAAATAAATTTTTGTAGTGTTTTATCTAGTCCCTAACATAACCATGTAAGATAACTAACTACTTAGTGGCTTTTACTTGCTTTGACACAAACTTTTGTTACAAAGGTCATCTTGAAAATTCAAATATATTCTAACTTGATTCTATATGCTTTCTATAAGAAACATCTGTATTTAGGATCTTATTATTTGTCCAGTAGGAGCTTACATTTATTTAAGGATTTGATACACTGTTCTTTTCCTTGATAGGCCCCCTAGCATCCTTTATTTAACTGGTTAAGACACCAGAGTTTATAGAGTGCGAATGCAGTTTTCAAAAATTCTTATAACTAGACAACATTTAGAAAAGATTACAGGAAAAAATGGTGGGAATTACAAATTTGAATCTTTTATTAAAAAAGAAAGATGCTGAAATTTGGAAAGTATTGATCACATTTTTATGGTATTTGTGTGTATTAAGTATTTTCAGTGGTGTCACCTTTTTCCTTGTCTTGCTTCCTCTCTAATGTAAAAGTCAAATTTTTTATTAAAAAGGTTTAAGATCTGAAGGCAGAATTAATGTTTATTGATGTTTTGAATACAAACTATGACAGATAATATTATTATTTATCTACTAAGATGTTAATAAATTGCTATAAGGTTAAGATTTAGAGAAAGAAAAGCAATCTGTTTATAAAGGTTCTCATTGTTGGTTGATAAAATTTGAATATAAACATTGCAATTGAAAGGAAGTTTGCAGAGCCTGTTACTGAAAAGAACATGACTCTGGATGAAAGCGGGGAGGGGTCAAAACAAATAGCACTTTTGTATATGCTTCTAACTTTCTACATGAGATTGTTTTCTTCTCTGTTATGTGGTTTCTTTTTTTCTGTGCAGGAAATAAACATGATGATGGTACACAAAGCGACTCAGAGAATGCTGGGGCTCACAGGCGCTGTAGCAAACGTGCAACTCTTGAGGAACACTTAAGGCGCCACCATTCAGAACAGAAAAAGATACAGAAGGTGCAGGCTCCTGAAAAGCATCAAGACCAGGCTGTTGTAAGTCAGACTGCTTTTATGATTGCATTCTTTAATGAAGAGCATCCCAGAAAAAGAGGGTTATATTCTTTTACTCAAGGTACAGGAATCTTGTATCAGGAAACTACTTACTCAGCACCACATACAAAACTTGAAAAAGCAAAATCTCCAACACCAGATGCCAAAGTGGTTTCTTTGTCTTTACAGAATAGCTCTGCGCATCACAGAGGGGGGCATGGTGTTCCACATGGGAAATTGTTAAAACAGAAATCAGAGGAGCCATCGGTGTCAATACCCTTCCTACAAACTGCATTATTAAGAAGTTCAGGGAGTCTTGGGCACAGACCAAGCCAGGAGATGGATAAAATGTTAAAAAATCAAGCTACTTCTGCTACTTCTGAAAAGGATAATGATGATGACCAAAGTGACAAGGGTACTTATACCATTGAGTTAGAGAATCCCAACAGTGAGGAAGTGGAAGCAAGAAAAATGATTGACAAGGTAAATAACTGAAATTTGAGTATGATGTTAGTTGTGTGGTATATTTGACTGTTGAAATTATTGGAGAAGTCAACCCTGAAATGTTTTCATGCAGTCAGTGTTATTGGAACTTCAGGGTTTTGTTAGGGAGCTTCAAGGCTAATAATAAAGCATTTTGATGCTTTCTTAGTCATTTTGCTTACTTATATTCTGAATTTGCCTGAAGTTCATATGTAAGGTCCTGTACATTTAAACTGTTTGGACCTTTTAAGGCTTTAAAAATAGTGTCCTTTGGACATTCTCACTTTATATTTATTTATGTCACAATTAAACAAGCAGATTGCTATAATTGTTAACGTAAGTGTAAGTGTTAACACAGGTTTCCTACCTTCTGATTTCATGTTGGAAGCAGATAAAAATATGTTTTTATTAATATGTACTTATTTTCTTTATTTCTATTCACTGCTGTCTTTGATGATAGAACAGCAGTGTATGAACACAAAATCAAGTTTTTTTTATGTTATGTTCATTTTAGCCAGGTTATGCCTAGTCATGATGATTATCTACGTTTCAGATATATTCTTTGACGATATTGATTAATGTGTATAACGATTGTTGTTTGGCTTTAAAAAAAATAGTTTTTCTTAGTTTTGTCCATGCTGATAGAAGGTTGGTTTTTCAAGCCAGCTGTTTCTTTCACCTTCTGACAAATAGCAGCAGAAATTTGGCTAAACGTTAATGTTTTCTATAAATTCTTGTTAGTCAAAGTTGAGTGTAAGTGAGCAGTATTAAGGAGACCCACCCCAGATATACTGAATCTGAATCTGCATTAAAAATAAGATTGCCCAGTAATTCATTCACACATTAACAGTTAAGATGCACTAGCTTAGATGAATTTCCAGAAAGGTATCTGTGAAGGAGTGGGCAAGATATCTAACCATTTGGGGTACAGAAAAAATATTAGGACTTATTTTCACTATTATATTTTTATTTCTGTTTTGGACTATTATTTGCAGTATATACAATCTGTTACTACATTGGTACACATATATAGTATCTAAACATATATTTATTGAAGAGTTCATGGTCAGAATTTTTTACTATGGGAATGTGCAACTCCAAATTTACGGATATCCATTTGCCTAGGAAATAGATGTTATGAAAGCAATATTATTGTGTTTGTTAATGTTATTAAGAGCTTAAGAAAAATTAGATACTTTATTCAAAGTGATTGATTTTCTTCCATTAAAAATTGTTTTGCAGTCAGCGGTTATATATATTTTAATATTTAAGAATATGGACACTTACAGGTACACAGATCTTGGATTAAGTATAAACTCTGTATCTGTGTACCCTTGGGTAAATGAACTTCTTTAAGCCTAATTTTCATTTATTTCCAAAATGAAGGAAATTTTATTAGGTTTTAAAAATAATTCACTGAAGTGCATAAAAGGCTTATAATGTCTATCTTATGAGAGCCCTATAAAGGTTAGCTGTGTTTATTATTACCATATTAGGAGTTTCCACACATGAATCTTTCCACAAGGTACTGACAAATCTTGGGAAGTTCTTTCAGACTGAAAGGGTCAAATAAGAAGCAAAAATGCTGTCCCAGTGCGAGGGACCACCCTGGCCAGAACAAAAGAAAACTAAGAAAGATGTCGTTGTTGAAAGTCTCTTTAGGAGACTCCTGGATACAGAGGGTACCACAAAATCTGGTTTACACCTTTTTCTGTAATTAAGCATCCTTATTTCATGCTCAGTTCAGTTTTGACAGGAAATTATGTATATGGTCACACTGTGGATAGAGAAATCCATGATAAAGCAGGCTTCGTTTAATGGAGCAATGGCATTATGTGACTGAACAAATAATTCACTCATTCTTGAAGAAAGCTGAGAACTGTATTGCAGAAAGAACAAGGATCATTATATTATCTTGTGACTACCAAAGTAATAAAAGAGCTGAGATTCCATTAGCTGTGGTCAAAGCTCAAAGCCAAATTGAGGCTAATCAAAATCAGGGTCTGGGAAAACAAAAACAGGAAATTGGGAATCAAATGTGAATCAAATGTCTGAAAAAAATAAGTAACCTGTGGGTGTCGAGAAAATAAAGGCCAAAATTTCAAACTTAAAGGTATAGAAGGCACTTTGAGATGATGAGAGTAGCTATTTGTATCAGATTTCTTGGATAAACTGTCATCTATTTTCTCCCTTTTGAGATTTTTGTGTGTAAAATAGGAGCTGGGGCCATCATCAGCTGTTATCCATTGAATCTGAATGTTCCTCAAAACTTTTGTCTGGTCTCCTTCCTATTTCATTCCATCATTTGGCAACTAGTTTATTTCATTCTTAATGTACCAGGCTTTGAGTTAGGGGACAGTGATTCGAATAGAAAAGTCTGAGTTCTTTCCCTTAAGAAATGCATGTGTATAGATAAATAAAATAAAGACAGTCGTGGTGGCACATTCCTGTTATCGCAGATACCCCAAAGACTGAGGCAGGAGGATGGCAAGTATGAGGGTAGTGATACCTTGTCTCAAAGCAAAAAATAACAGGGACTGGGGATGTAGTTCAATGCTAAACTGCCCCTGGATTCAGTCCTTAGTACCAAAAAGAGAAAAAAAAACAAATAAATTAAAACCAGTATGTTGAATACCTTGATAAGTATAGGTTGTTCTAGGAAAGGTACTAATAACATCCACAAGGAGTTCTTAAAGATCCTTTCCTCAGAGAAGTCTTTACCTCCCTTTCTAAAGAGAGCCACCTTGTCACTGCCATCAACTTGTTTTATTTTAAATTGAAGGTTTATTACACTTTACTAGTTCTCTGTTTGTCTCCTCATTCCCCCTAGGGTTGGAGGGAGAGAGAAATGTAAATTCCATGACTACAGGGACCTAGCTAGTGTGATAAGAAATATCCTCAGTAAATAGTGAATCTAATCACCAGCTGAGCTAGTTTTCAGCATGAATAATTAATCCCATGGTAGGTAGGTTTTTACAAAAATATAGAACATCCTATTCAAAACCACAGATGCAAGTAAGACTTGTTCAGGGAACCACAATAAGTTTTGGACAGATGAGATTGGACTAGGTATTGAAGTCCTTGTGTATCATACTATGGAGACATTCATCCTTTATTTTTTAAATACTGAAGACAATGGAGAATCATGATATCCGCTATTTACCATACTAAGAACTTTAATTTTTTTTTTTTTAATGCTGAAGGCAGTGGTGAATTACTGAAAACTTTTTAGTGTGGTAGGGACTTGGTGAAAACACTATCAGAAGTAACAAAGTATGGATTGAAAGTTGAAAGGCAACTTAAAAACTGCTATCATGTCCAGTAATCAGTCAGTCATAACTGTCAAAATATTTTTTTAAGAGAGAGAAAGAATAAATTTTTTTCTTTTTTGGAGAAAGGACAGAGAGAGAGAATCAATTTTTATTTAGTTTTTTATTGGGTTTTCATTGTTCTGACAACTTAGTTGTATATGTGGTGGTGGGGTTCGAACCAGGGTCCTCACAAATGTCAGGCAAGTGCTGAAACTACTTAGCCACTGCTCCATCCCCTACAGTCAGGATCTTTTGTATGAAGACTGGGCTGAAAATACAGATTTGGGAGTATTAGAGAATAGAGGTTACTTGAATGCAGAATTAAGAGATGAAGTTAACTAGAGAAGCTGTATAAAGAAAAAGGGGACAAAGTATGAAATTCTTAGCAACACCAACATTGGTTGGCAGAGTATTAAAAGAGAATAAAAGAGACTGAAGAAGATCAAATAGGTGTAAGAGACAGTAGCATCTGGGAATCAAAAGCAGAGTGAAAAAGAAATAAATAGTACTATGACATGATAAGCATTGAAATGCCTTTTCAGTTCTCCCAAAAAAATACATTGTATGCCTGGGACTACAGATGAGCAGAAAAGGTACTTTGCATCTTAACTTAGAATACATTGTGTATAATTAAAATGGGATCTCTTTAAAGAAATGAGCAGGCCAAAATATCCTATCCTTTTTTTTTTTCTGTTAGTATTTAAAGGGTGCTCTGAGAGAACCTTTTCTTCAACCCCAAAATTATGAGATTATAGCAGTTTGATTTATATTTTGGGGCTGTGTCTATTAGTGATGACCTTGTTTTTGTGTATGTCCCACAGTTGAACATGCCTGATATTTATAAAAACCTCTTACATTTTACATCTAAGCTTACATGAAAATGCACTATAATAAGAAAGTGTTGTTCACGGCTGGAATTAAAGAATGTCAACTCCCATAGTAAGAATATTTCCCCCCACTTACTCCTGCCCTCTCTCTACCTTCCAGAGAACTATCACAGTACCAGTTTCTTCTCCCTATTCCTCCATTAAAAACAGGTAATACTGAGGGAAGAGGATGGAAGGAAGGTCTTGTCAGGACTACCACTTTTAAGCTAAATGAGAAAAACTTAAAAGTGAGAACAGAAAGCTAAATAATGATTAAAAAAAACTATTAGTTATCGAAAGCTTGAGGCTATGACCTTTTAAATTTTACACCATATACAATCAGCTCTGTCAAATACTTTCCCGGGCCTGATTTAATTTATGAACTGTCCATTGTATCAACATATTTCCCCCAAAAGCTGATTGTTAGTATGCTTATGCTTCCCTCATGGAACCTGGTCAGTGCTGGTTCTAATGTAGCAACAGGTGATAGGAAAGAATCCAGAACTAGAACTATAACAAGACCAGAAATGCAACACTCAGAACATCCCTGACAGTGAATCAAGAAAGTCAGTGCTGAGAATGTGGATCCTGGAGTAATAAACAACAGGATATAAGATTAGACTCAAGTCAATCCAGGGAAATCATGATAAACATCTCTCCTAACCCCTTTCGGAACTCTTCTGATAGTTTTTTCAGAATTTTAAATTTAGAAGTTGATTATAGATATGTTATAAAAATGCTATAAAATCACATTGTTAAACATTCAAAAATCATTATTCCATTCAATTTAAGGGATTTTTTAGTCCCCTTTTTTTTTTTTTTTTTTTTTTTTTTTTTTTTTTTTTTTTATTAATTTTTTTTTTTTTTTTTTTTTTTTTTTTTTTTTTTTTTTTAGTTTTCATTAAGGAGTTAAGTTATTGTATAATCGTAAGTGCATATAAAATAACAACATGACAGGCATATGTTCTTAAT
>PVKS010010087.1:0-35714 GCA_004027875.1 Aplodontia rufa | reverse complement strand
ATTGTGAATTTTCCAGAATTAAATAAGTATTATTTGGATTCTGAGGAGGGTAAAAATATGCCACATTGTTTATTGTCTCCCTAGATCCCTCCCTATTTTCCTTCCCTCTCCCCTCTTCTAACATACTCCCTCCTCCAACCCCCCATATCTGTGGTTACCCTAAATTATGTGTTGCTATGCCTTTGCTGGGTCTAATACATGAGTTTGACTACCTTTTACCGTAGCCTGGGGTGAAGGCTGGGCTTCAGCCTTCACAAATGAGTGAAAACATTTGACCCTTGAGTCTCTGGGTTTGGCTAACTTCACTCCATGATTTACTCCATTGCCATCCATTTACCTTCAAAGGCTACAATATCTTTGTTACTAACTGCTGAGTAGAATTCGATTGTATATATACATATGCCACAGTTTTGGATCCATTTATCCAGTAAGGGGCATGTGGATTGGTTCCATAATTTAGCTATTGCAAATTGAGCTGCTGGATTTTTCTTTCTTTCTTTTTTTTCTTTTTTTTTTTTTAAAGCAAGAGGTGGGGTTGGGGATTTAGCTCAGTGGCAGAACGCTTGCCTAGCATGCCCAAGGCCAGGAGTTCAGTCCTTAGCCCTGAAAAAAAAAAAGAAAAGAAAAAGAAAGAAAGAGGGGACAGTGAGAGAAAGAGAAAGAGAGAAACAATTTTTATTTAGTTTTTCATGTGACTTTCATTGTTCTGACACATTCCTGTGTCCATGTTGCTGGGGTTTGAACTCACGTACTTGTGCATGCCAGGAAAGCACTGTAACTGCCAAGCCACCACTCTAGCACCTGGATTTTTCTTTTTGAAAGTGAAATTTTTATGGAGAGTTACAAATTTTTAAAAATCCTCTCCTAAATCATCTTGATTGAATTCCTTCACACCTGAGGCTAGAATTCTCCATTATTCTTTTGTAATTGTCAGGTGATTTTTGTAGGATATGGGAACCCTTACATTGATTTGAACTATTAGAATCCCTAGTTTCTTACCCAGGAAGTCCTTGCTTCTTGAGGTGAGAGGTGTTCTGGTCATCTCATATTGAAACATAATTAAACGTTTACTGTTGACACCTTGATGTGTCATCACTTATAATTTCAAAATAAGCCTAAAAAAGCTTGGCATTTTACTTACCATTATCATTTTCATTTCTCTGAGAAGGCAAATTCTGAATTCTAACTGATATTTGAGTTTTTTTAATGTAATAAATTGGGACTATGGCTATTGAATTATCACCTTGATCTATATTGTATTACTTTATTTATATTCATAAATCTTTCCCCTCTCCCTGGTCTCTACTTCCCGGTATAATAACTGACTATATCTGATATTACTGAATATAATAATAACATGAATGAATATTCACCACTATGAAAGCCTTGATATGCCACATTCCTCTCACTAAAGTTTTAAGAATTGGAAACTAGGGACTTTTTCGTTATAGTTTGAACATTTAAATGACAGTGCCAGTGAAAATAAAATGGTAGTGAAAACTTTAGGTAAAATTTTCCATAGAGGGGCTGGAGCAGTGGCTCAGCAGTTACGGTGCTTGCCTGGCATGCACAAGTACGTGAGTTCAAACCCCAGCACCCATGTACATAACTAACTGTCTGAGCAACAAAGGCGAAAAACTCAATAAAAATTGATTCTGTCTCTGTCTCTATCCCTCTCTCTCTCTCTCTCTCTCTTAAAAACAAAAACAAAAAACTTTCCATAGATTTGGTTTGTATTATACATGCTTATCTCTTACCATCTGCAGAGTATTTAGTTTCTGTAAATTTAAAACTAAACATAAAAGTATAGTCTGGTTCTCATGGAAAGTTAGTTTTAAATATAGTTTCTAAGACTGTTCATGGTTCTTCCATGTGAATTTTCTTGATTTTTCATAAGTTCCTTTGTTATTAGACCTATCCTGAGAGCAAGAACTAAGTCATAGGTATACTTAAATACCCTGTAGTGGTTAGCCCAATAGCCTATAGTCAGTTAGAACCGTACCACAGTTGCAGATTATTAAAATTGTTGAGGAAAGCCACTAAGACAAATGTGAAATTCCAAAATGAGATACAATATATCATATGCATCTATTCAGAGGAAAAGATTGAGAACATGGTCCATGATTCTGGGATGAGATGGGGAGGGAAATGTTATTAAGGACATGAAGTCACTCCTCGCCTCCAAAATAAATGTGTTTTTTACATTTCTTTTTCACAGTCCTGGGGATCAAACCCAGGGCATTGTATGTGCTAGGAAAGTGTTCTACCACTGAGCTATAGGCTTAGCCCACAAAGAAGATTTTTTATTATACACCACTCTTCTTTCATTTTACACCTACCTTGGAAGAATTAGAAACTGATAGGCAAGTACCAGTAGAGAAGAAGTATAACAATTAGGTATCCAGACTCATCCTTTTCACTACTATAGACTTCTAGCCTGAGAAGTCCCTGGTTGGAAAAGAGACCCAAATTTTATACTTGATATGTTTGGAATTTTGAATGAGACCCAGGGAAAGGGAAGAGAATCATTGAGCCTAGGGCTAACGTACTGCATTTGAAATACCTTTAGCCACCCAGGAGGAGGGATGACAGGTAAGCAGCTGGCCATACAGTTGGTAAATGAGATGAAGTCTTAGATGCAGATGAAGTTGCCTATGGACAGAATCTAGAATAAAAGATGAAGAAACCTGGCAAACTTCGTCCTGATTTTGAGGAGCTCTCAGTTCTAACCTTTTATTAGATCATAGGTTAAATGGTATGTGCTCTTTAATTTTTTTCCACATTGATTTATTGGTGCATTACAGGTAAATATTGGTGGGATTTGTTGCGTATTCATACATGCACACAATTTAACTTTGTAATTTTTCTAGTATACTTCCCCAACATTTCCCCCCTTCCTCCCTATCTCTTACCCCTTCATCCCTTTCCTTACTGATCTGCCTTTGATTCTTAGGAGTTCCACTCCAACCTTTGTTTTCCTTTTTCCTCTCTAACTTCCATATAATAGAGAAAACATACAACTTTTAACCTTTTGAGTTTCATGTATTTCACTTAACAGGATGTCTCTAGTTCCATCAAATTTTTTTTTGCAAATGCCATAATTTCATTTTCCATTATGGCTGAATAAAACTCCATTGTATATGTATATACCACATTTTCTTAATCCATTCATCTATTGATGAGTACCTGGGCTGGTTCCATAGTTTGGCTATTGTGAATTATGTTGCTGTAAACATGGGTGTGCATGTATCACTGTAGTAAGATGACTAATTCTTCAGGGAAAATACTGAGAAGTGGTTTAGCTGGTCATTGATGGTTCAATTTCTAGTCTTCTGAGGAACATCCGTACTGATTTCCATAATAGTTGTACTAATTCACAATCTCACCAGTAGTGTAAAGGTGTTCCTTGTTCTCCTCATCCTCTTCATAATTTATTATTATCTATGTTATTTTTCCCCCAGTCTCTTGACTTTTCTGAATTTCTCCCCATAACGAATATAAATGTGTCTATCTATCTACCAGTCTACCATCTATCTATCTGATTGTGCATTTTCCAGAATTAAATGATTACATAGTATCGTTTGGCTTCTCAGGGGAGTAAAGAGTAAACTACACTGTTAATTTCCCCCCAAGAGCCCACACTGTCATTCATCTCTCTCCCCTCCCTCCCACCTCTTTCTCTTCCCCGCTGCCTCTTTCTTTCCTACCCTCACCTAGCTATGGTTCCCCTAGATTGTATTGCTTCAGCTTTGGTGAGTTTAGTACATGAGCTTGATCTTTCACCCAAGCCTAGGTTTTGCTGTAGCCTCCACAAATGAGGGAGAACATTTGACTCTTGAGCCTCTGGTTTTTACTAATTTCATTCAGCATAATTTCTTCCATTGCCATACATTTACCTTCAAATGTTGTGATATAATTTCTAATAGCTGAGTAGAACTCCACTGTGTGTGTGTGTGTTTATCCCAGCATTTGGTATCTGTTCATTCAGTGAAGGGCATCTGGGTTGATTCCATGATTTAGCCATTGTAAATTGAGCTGCTGTGAATATTGATTTTGCTGTGTCACTGTAATGTGCTAATCCTAGTTCTTCTGAGAAAATACCCATAAGAAAGATAGCTGGGTCATACGGTGGATCCATCCTTAATTTTTTTGAGGAATCTCCACACTGCTTTCCAGAGCAGCTGCACCAGGCTGCAGTTCCACCAACGGTGTGCTAGTGTTCCTATCTCCCCACAACCTCTCCAGCACCTGTTATTGTTTATATTCTTCATCTTTGCCAATCTGACTGGAGTAGGGTGAAATCTTCATGTAGTTTAGATTTGCATTTCTCTGATTACTAGTGATTTAGAACACTTTCTCATGTATTCATTGGCTTGTGTCACTCCCCACAGGGTTCTGGAGTGGGGAGCGGGTGGAACGGCCTCAGGGGACCTTAGCTGTTCCCCGGGGGGCCAGCAGGACAGGGCTGGGGACCGGGGAAGAGGAGTCGCTCCCCGCAGCGTTCCTGTGCGAGGAGCGGGCAGAACGACCTAGCGAGCCGTCCTCCGAGGGGCTGAGTTAGGAAGGGGATGGGGCGAGGAGTCGCTCCCCGCTGCACTCCAGAGCGAGGAACGGGCAGAATGATCCAGCAAGCCTGAGCCATCCTCCGAGGGGCCAAGTTAGGGCAGGGATGGGGAAAGGAGTCGCTCCCAGCTGCACTCCAGATCGAGGAACGGGCAGAATGACCGACGCTGGGCCGTCCTCCGAGGGGCTGAGTTAGGAAGGGTTGGGGAGCCGGGAACAAGGGGGTGAACGCTGGCGGCTGGAACACGGGACCTGCATCTTCTACCGCTGCTGATCTGAGGTCTCTGCTGATCTCTCCGGTTCTATGCGTCTTCTCTGCTTTCTCCCTTCAGGACATGGCTGCTTGCTTGCTTTTCTCTGGCTTCTGCTTCTCCTTTGGCTGCTTCTTCTCTGGCTGCTTTCTCTTCTTTGGCTACTTCCTTCTTGGGCTGCTTCCTTTACCTGACTAGCTGCTACTCTATTTATCCATTAGAGCAACCAATAGGGTACAATGCAAACACCTTTCCCCAATTGTAACAAATGAGTGGCCGAATAGCTTAGTCATGTGGTCAGGCAGTTTGCTAATTACAAGCCAGCTGGACCCCTTAGAGTTGTTTACCACCAATTCTTCTACAAGCCAGCTGAGCCTCATGTTCCCAACAGGCTTGCTCAATTTCCTCTGTTGAGATGTTTCTATTTAGCTCTCTGGCCCATTTATTGACTGGATTGTTTGTGTTTTTGGTATTAAGTTTTCTGAGTTCTTTGTAAAGTTGTTTATTAGTGCCCTGTCAGAGGAATCACAGACCATGATTATTTCACATTCTGTAGGTTCTTTCTTGACAATTTTGACCAATTCCTTGGCCAAGCAGAAGTTTTTTAATTCAATGCCATCCCAGTCATTGATTTTTTACTTTAATTCTTTCGTTTTTGGAGTCTTGTTGAGAAAGTCATTGCTTACTCCCATATGCTGGAGTGTTGCTCTTAATTTTTCTTCTAGCAATTGTATGGTAGCTGGTTTAATGCCTAGTTCCTTGGTCCATTTACATTTGATTTTTGTGCAGAGTAAGAGATGAGAATCTTAATTTCAGCTTCCTGCAAGTGGCTGTCCAGTTTGTCCAGCACCATTTGTTGAATAGTCTGTCATTCCTCCATGTTACATTTTGATCCCTTTGTGAAATGTCAGATATTTAAAGATTTATGGTTTTGTCTCAGAGTCTTCTGTTACATTGGTCTTCATTTCCTGTTTTGATACCAATATCATACTGTTTCTTTCTTTTCTTTTTTTTTTTCAACTACAGTTCTATAGTATAATTTTAGATCTGGTATTGCAGAATGACCTATTTCATCTTTCTTGCTTAGTAATAGTTATTCTAAATGAATTGAGAATTGCATTTTCTATCTCTGTAAAGAATGACATTGGGGCTGGAGCGGTGGCTCAGCGGTTTCGGCGCTTGCCTGGCAAGCACAAGGACCTGGGTTCAAACCCCAGCACCATGTACACAACTAAGCACCAACTACACAACTAAGTGTTGGAGCAACTAA
Source organism: Aplodontia rufa (assembly GCA_004027875.1). NCBI lineage: Eukaryota > Metazoa > Chordata > Mammalia > Rodentia > Aplodontiidae > Aplodontia > Aplodontia rufa. Next base: position 29,630 of record PVKS010010087.1, on the reverse strand, counting down.
GGCCATGTGAAAAACTAAATAAAGTTGTTTCTCTCTTTTTCTGTCTCTCTCACTGTCCCTCTCTCTTTAAAAAAAAAAAAAGAATTTTAAAAAAAAAAGAATGACATTGGTGTTTTGGTTGGGATTGCATTGACTCTGTATAGGACTTTTGGCAGAATGGCCATTTTCATTCTACCTAACCAAGAACATAGGACATCCTGCCATCTTTTCAGGTCTTCTTCAATTTCTTTCTTCAACGTTTCATAATTTTCATTGTAGGGATCTTCTACTTCCCTTGTTAGATTAGATCCCAAGTACATACATTTTTTTTAGGATATTGTAAGTGGGACCAATTTCCTCATTTCTTCTTCGGACCTATTATTGTTAGTGTATAGGAAAGTTATTGATTTATGACTTTGCTAAATCTCTTTATAAGCTCAAGCAGTTTTCTGATGGAGTTTTTTTAGTCTTCCAGATCTAGGATCTTATCATTAGTAAAAAGGGATAGTTTGACTTCTTCTCTTCCTATTCTTATTGCTTTGATTTCCTTCTCTTGCCAGATTGCTCTGGCTTGAGTCTCAAGCTCTATATTGAATAAAAGTTTTGAGAGCATGCAACCTTGTCTCGTTGCTGAGTTTAGTGGAAAGCTTTCAGATTTTCTCCATTTAGTGTTATTCTACCTGTGGTTTTGTCATATATGGCCTTTACATAGTTAAGATACTTTCTTGATCTGTACCTTCTCCAGAGTTTTAATCATAAATGGGTGCTGGATTTTATCGAAGGCCTTTTCTGCATCAGTTGAGATGATCATATGGTTTTTGTCACTAATTCTGTTTAAGTGATTGATCACATTTATTGATTTAAGTATGTTGAGTTACCCTTGCATCCCTGTAATGAAGCCCAGTTTTTATTATGTCTATTTCTTTGTTAATAGCATTTTTCATCTCTTGATTTTCTCACTTTTTCCCATTAAATTTTCTTTTAATTCATTGTTCCTTTTAGTAAACAGATTGTTCATTATTTTTTCTAGCCCACACTCCTTGTATGTGGGCTCCTTGGTAGGATAGTTGTAGGCTTGAAGTAAACTTTTTCTAGTTTGATTCCTCATTTTTTAAGATCTTCTTCTGTATCTTTGAATTGAGGTTCCTTGTGGAGAAACAAGGTAGGTCTCTGGGTGCTTCTTCCTTGTAGGTTAATTGTTTGGTTTCAGCACCCCCCCCCCAGACCACCTTCTTTCAGAAAGCTGCTTCTTCCTGGAACCTTGTTTACCTGCATCTTTTAGATCTAGGCTCCAGGGTGTGTATCTGGAACCTGTTGAGGGTGTGGGGCAGCCTGCTCCATTGTTGAAGCGCAGCAGTGGGTGTGCATCATTGTGTCCTGGGGTCTCAGAAGCGTGGGGTTGGCCGGTATCCGTCTGCCTGCACACTGCAAATAGACCTGAGATACTCGTTGGCAGAGACGGGCCCAATATATCTGGACCTGGTGGATTTGTGCCATGGCTGTGCAGATCAAGTAGAGGTCCTCAAGATGTCCTGGTCACCTACCAGACCAGGACCAAAGGCCTGGGCCCTGAGCTGCAGTTGGGCAGGGCAGCTCTGGGAGGCGGGGATCGGGTCCTCTTTGATTGTATCCTGGACTCCTGCTGGCCCAAGATTAGAGGCCTGGGCTCACCCCTATTATTTATCTGTTTTGTTTTTGAGAGAGAAGGACAGTGGTAGAAAAAGAGAATCTATTTTATTTAATTTTTCATGTGGGTTTTGTTGCTCTGACACTTCGTTGTGTACATGGTTCTGGGGTTTAAACTTGCATCCTCATGCCTGTCAGGCAAGCATTGTAACTTCCAAGCCACTGCTGCAGTCTCCTATTATGTGTATTTGTATATTTGTATTCTTTTTTTTTTTTTTTTTGGAGGAGTGGGGAGGGACAGTGAGAGAGAGATAGAATCAATTTTATTTACTTTTTCACATGGCCTTCATTACTCTAGCACTTCATTGTGTACATGATGCTGAGGTTCAAAGTCACGTACTTGTGCATGCAAGGCAAGTGCCTTAATCACTGAGCCACCACTCTAGCCCCTATTATACGTCTTTTTGATTTCTGCCATTCTGACTACTGTGAGATGAAATCTCAGCATGATTTTGATTTGCATTTCTCTATGCTAATGATGTTGATTTTTTTATGTATTTGTTGGCCATTTGTGTTTCTTGTTTTGAGAAGCATCTCATTCATTTGCCCATTTATTAACTGGGTTATTTGATTTTTTTGGTGTAAATTTTCTTTTAGCTATTTATATATTCTAGATATTAATTATCTGTCAGAAAAATATCTAGCTAAGATTTTTTTTCCCATTCTACACATTTTCTCTTAACATTACTAATTGATTCCTTTGCTGTGGAAAACTTTTTAATACAATATCATTCCTTTGATTAACTCCTGGCATCATTTCTTGAGCTTTTAGTGTCCAATTGAGAAAGTTCTTGCTTGTCCCATTATGCTGGATTTTTGATCCTACATTTTTTTCTAGGAGTTGCACAGTTTCTGGTGTAATTTCTAGTGGTTTGATTCACTTTGAGTTGATTTTTATGTAGGGTGGGATTTTTTTCTAGGAGTTGCATAGTTTCTGGTGTAATTTCTAGGGTTCTGATCCACTTTGAGTTGATTTTTGTGTAGGGTGGGAGATAAGGGTCTAGTTTTACTCTTCGATATATATGGATAACCAGACTTCCCAGCACCATTGTTTAAAACGCTGTATTTTCTCTTATGTATGTTTTTGGCATTTTTGTTAAGGATCAGATGACTGTATCTGTGTGGGTTTGTATCTGTATTTTCTGTTCTGTACTATTGGTTTATAGGTCTGTTTTTATGCCAGTATCATACAGTTTTTTTACTTCTATTATTCTGTAGTATATTTTGAAGTCAGGTATTGTCAAGTCTCCAGCATTGCTGCTTTTTGCCTTAAAATTTATTTGAATATTCTGAGTTTTTTATTCTTCCAAATGAATTTTTTGGAGCGTTTTTTTCCTAGTTCCTTGAAGAATGTCATTGGTTTTCTGATGTGGAGTACATTGAATCTATATATTGCTTTTGGTAGTGTGGCCATTTTAACAATGTTATTTTTGTCTGTCCATGAACATGGGAAGTCTTTCCATCTTCCAAGATCTTCTCCAATTTCTTCTGTGTGTGTGCTTTTTTAAAACGTGAAAAGTATGCTAGCTTTTAAGTATATAGACAGTATAAACTGTTTATTTACTCTTTATTTTCACATGAAATTTGTCAGAAGTGTATGTTTATATATCTGAACACAAAAGTGCATAGGTACATATTTTAAGATGGAATACTCAGTTATTGCCATTATAAGGTTTTAAAATACTATCAAATATGTGTGAAAACTGATCTACCATTCTTTGGAAAGGAAATGATTGTTAATTCCTTAACATATATCAAGCTTTCTCTAATGCTTTAAGAGGAATCTGTACAAAGTCATCTGAGTACCCTTTGTCGAAGTTGGAGAACTCTCCCTCCCCTTCTTCAAAACCTTAGTTCTTTTTTGGTCTTTTATTATCATTTCAGAATAGTGTCAAAAGTGATTATGTTCCTGAGGTGTTAAAGGAAATTGAATTTTGAGTATGGGTTAGAATTAAATTTCACCAAATCAGGAAATCACTGAAAAACAACTTCTAAATTAGCATGTCAGATAGATACAAAATGCAAGTACTCTTATGTGATTATTTTTACTTTATACTTCCTAATTTAAGTTACATTTTTGAGGCAATTAGAAAATTGAAAAATAAGCTTCAAATAAGTCCTTTGAAGTGCAAAGGACTCTTGTGATATATGATTTTTAATATTTTAAAGCACATGAATCACTTGAATGGCTAGAATTTGCTGTCTTTACAAATGGTTTGAAGACAGAGTGTACAAATACACCCAGGTTTGTTTGGTTTTTTAATCACTGTTAAACTTAATTCATTCTATTGTTTAGCAAATTAAGAATTTTTTCCATTGTTCACTGGGCTTCCGTGTGTTATTGAAATATATATTGATTCAAGGTTAACAATATGTAATTTACTCAAAGAAAATATAAATATTGAAGAGTTGAACAGAAAATTGAATCATAATTTTTTTTATTTTAGAGAGGGACAGTGAGAGAGAGAGAGAGAGAGAGAGAATCAATTTTATTAGCTTTCCTTATTATATTCGTTGCTCAGATACTTGGCTGTGTAGGTGGTGTAGGGGTTCAGACCCGGGTCCTCGCGTAACCAGGCAAACACTGAAACCACGGAGCCACCACTCTAGGCCAAATTATAATTTTTGAAAAGAACAAAGTGGTTGTATTTGAATAAAATATTAAGTATTAAGGCCATCTAGTGGTCAGATTTTTGTTTTAGTGAATTTGAAAATGATACCTATTTAGTAAATGTGAACTTTAGAATTTATCAGATAGCTGTAGTATGTGTCTATTAAATTTTTTTCTAGAAAGTCATATAAGGTGTTTTCACCTTTTTATAGATAATGAAGTTTCTCTGGTTATGTTCTAAAGATTGTTTGTACAAATTGGTAATTCAGATGTATAATTTGGTGGTTGCTGGTGTTGGAACCTGGGTTTCACACATGCTAGGCAATCATTCTAACACTGAGGTATGCTCCTAGCCCTGTTTTTCTTGATTATAATAATCAGAGCTATAAATAGGAGCCGCAAAGAATAAGCATTGGGATGAAAGTATGTACTTAATAATAAAATGAAATGTTAAAAGTTCATATGGCCAAAACTTTTTCCACTCTCTTTGGCAATGTCCATGGCCTGTAAGCAAAACAAAACACAAATATTTATTTCTGCATTTAGAACTTTTCAAGTGTTGAAGGAACAGGAATCTTCAAATAAAGGTCTTCAGGTGATTGTTATGCAAATAAAGTTTGAGAATAATACTGGATGCCAAGATCCTACCATAAAATCTCTTATTGGCATCTTAGAAAGTAATATGTACAAATTTAACTCATATGTAAATGTTAAACATTTAATAGGAAGGGAAAAGATAAAAAGAGTCCAGTGTTTATAGTTTTTCATCATGTTTCTTAATAATAACAGAGCAAAGAAACAAACTGAAGAGGTACTCTTTCTTCTTTGCATTATTATAATGTCGAGCAAAATTATTAGGTATTTTAACAATAGATACAATATCGTGAATATTTCTAATTTTTTAAAATCAACTAGAATATATACTAAATGTTAAAAAAGAATAGGCACACTGACATCAACTGCATTACTGTTTTCTTCTGCTGCTGTATTCTAATTGGATGTTATCCTGTTTATTAAAAAGTTCTCCTTGTTATTAAAATTAAAGTCAAAGTTCATTTAGAACATTTCTATTTGCCTTTGAAGTTAATATAAAATTCACATGTTAATTTGGTGTGCAGATTTATTTTCACTTACAAAATTATTTTTTCCTTCTAGGTGTTTGGAGTAGATGACAATCAGGATTATAATAGACCTATTATCAATGAAAAGCATAAAGATCTGATAAAAGAATGGGCTCTCAATTCTGCTGCAGTAATAAAGGAAGAAAGAAAAACACTGAGTACATCTGGATTTCATAACTCAGAGGTATACTATGCATCTCTCCTGTATAATTAATCTTTTTTTTTTTTTAAGAGAGAAGGAATCAGTTTTTATTTAGTTTTTCATCTGGCCTTTGTTTCTCTGACACTTAGTTGTGTATGTTGTACTGGGGTTTGAACCTGGGTCCTTGCGCATGCCAGCAAGTGCTCCCACTGCTTAGCCACTGTTCCAGTCCCCATACTTTTATATGCATAAAATGTAATTTTTTTTCATTTGTATATTTTGTTTTAAGTAATTGATTTATCCCCCTTGTAAAATGCTTAGGAAAACCATATTTTCTCTTTTTTTTTTTCTTTTACCAGGGATTGAAGTAGGGACACTTAACCACTGAGCAACATCCCCAGCCTGTTTTTTATTTTTATTTTCAGACAGGATCTCAGTAAGTTGCTTATGGCCTTGTTAAATTGCTGAGGGTGATCTTGAACTTCCTATCCTCTTGCCTCAGCCTCCAGAGCCTCTGGGATTACAGTCATGTGCCACTGTGCCTGGCACATTTTTCATTTCTGATGAAAGCCTTAAGTATGGCTTAGTTTTTATTATGGCCTTTTAAATTAATATTCTTTTTTATTTTTATTTTTTTAAGAGAGAGGAACAGTAGGACAGTGAATAAGAGAGAGAGAGAATCAATTTTATTTAGTTCTTCATGTGGTTTTCATTGATCCGACACTTGGTTGTGTATGTGTTGCTGGGGTTTGAATCTTGTTCTAATTGATGTTCTGAAACAAAATAAGAAAAGTACACCTAATACTTTCTAGGAAGATTCATCATGCTAGAGAACGTGAAAGGTGCTGCCTGATACATAAAACTTATGTACCTCAGTAAATGCCAGCATATTACAGCATAGAATATAATAAGAATAATGTGAGGGTAATTAAGAATGGCTTATTGGAGAAAGCCATTCAAACTTTCATTCTACTTTGGTATTTCAAAAAGAAATGTAAAGCATGTATATAAGTCAAAGTATTATTTATTCAGATAACAAGAGCTAACATTCTACAGAAGCCTTTGGTATGCCATTTTACAAACAAGGTAGCTGAAATACAAAGATATGAACTTGGCCAAGGTCCTGTAACTAGTAGTTTGTGAAGCCATAATATGAACCTTAAGCAACCTTGATTTATTAATTCATTCTCTTTTTTCCACATTTTTATTGGTGCATTATAGTTGTACATATTGATTGGTTTTGTTATTACATATTTGGGCTAATTCATTCTTTTATGCATTATGCTATATTCTCAGGAAAAGAGCTAATTTATAATATATGAATAGTAAAGAAATATAAAATATAAGTAAAAAATTGTAAGAAATAGCATTTTAGTTATATTTGCATGAAATGTAAGTAAATATTTTTATAGAGGTAAATAAACTTGTCTGTTTGCTTACTAATGTTAAAATTATCCCTTTATAGTTTGCCATTTCCATAAAACTATCAAAACAAGTACTTTATTTTAGTATTTTTTATTTGGAGAATTTTTATTCTGGTTTCCTGATCTATAAGATTTAATATACTTATTAAAAGCATGTGATCATTATGTAAGACAATATGCTGATATTTTGACTAATTCAGGAACAGTTTACATGAATATAAATTTAAATAGACTCCCTCCTCTCTGCTCTGTCCCCTCTACTCATGCCAAATAAAATATATATAGCCCCCGTATGTTTCTACCTTTGTAGGAGTCACATATTTGGCCATTACAACTCTTTTCAGAATGTTTCTAAATAAGAGTGTGTGAACATAACCTCCCCTGTTGTGGATATTCTTTGCACAGTACGATTGGTCTGGTATAGCTTTTGGTACTCAGAAATGTGAGCAGGTGTCCATGAAACCTTAAGAAAGAAATTCAAACATTCAGCAGGCTTTGGTATCCTTAGGCTGCACTTTTTTTAATGTCATTTTCTGCATTTACTATTTTAACCTGCTGTTCTTAAAATCAATTGTAGAGTATATAATCTGCATGAAATCTTTAACTTCATCAATACGTAGCCTGTCCATCATTAAATATACAGTAAATCTGACATTTTTAATAAAATATTTGTTTTGAATAATTCAAGATAAACTTTCTGTAATAGCTTTCATTTCCTAGTTATCATACAGTTTCACTATGAAGCCCTGGCTTGCATATTTTTAGTGAGAAGTGTCATTTTTAGTGATTTATATATTTGTTCATAAATATCCCCCTAGATCTTCCAAATTGAATGCCTTAAATTGCCCTTTTCCTAAGTAATATCAAGATATGTCCACAGTTTATGGAGGTAAATAAACTTGTATGTTTGAATTCAATTCTTTTTCACACTTAAAGATTAAAAAAGATCACTTGCCTTAAGGAAAGGTCTAAACATAGGCATGTCTTGGTTCAGACTGGTATAAAATAATTCATAAAGACTGAAATTTCTCCCTTCTTTTGGAAATGTTAAAGTGTTGTAGAGAGAACTCTAAATCTTTGGTAAGTTTGTTTTGTTTTTTTAGTGAACTGCACAGAGTTTATTCAAATGTGAAGAATAGAAACAGAACTCTTGAAGAGGCAAGAGTTACCCAGGCTTTGGGTTTTGAAATCCCTGAAGACATGACTCAGTGGCTTCAATACTTCATGAAACCTTGAATCAGTCTGAATTCTAGAGAAATTTAGAGGGCTGGAGAATAACTTGGGAATAGGTCTTTAGACTTCCTGTTTTGTCTAATGGAGTGAAGTTATGATTTCAACGCTTATCTAGCAGTGCAGTAATTTCAGGCTCCAAGAATTTATTTTTGATGCTGCTGTTAGTATTTAAGAAGTATAGAAAATTATACTGCTTTTGCAGTAAATAGCAAAATGTTGTCGCTAAATGGGTTACCTAGAGAATTTCCATCCTATGTATGGGAAAATTTAATAAATGACAATATAACAAAGTGAGGTTTATGGCTTTGTATGGCATATTCCTATGACTAAATAAAACTCTTTCATGAAAATCAGATTTGACCAGACTGTATCATTTCCTTGTCTTGGTTTTCTCTTTCAGGAAGGCACATCTTCATCTGGAAGCAAACGTTGGGTTTCACAATGGGCTAGTTTGGCTGCTAATCATACCCAGCATGATCAAGAAGAAAGAATACTGGAATTGTCTGCACCTGTTCCTTTAGAAAATGGTATTTTCCATCCTTTCTGCTCTGTTTTCTTTTTTCCTTTCCTCTTTCTGTTTTTATGAGCCATATATCAGTTTATAGCAAATTAAATAAACATTCAAATAGTCTGTGCTTGTACCACATATATGATTTCTTTAACAAGTAAAAAGCTGATTTTTTTAGACATTTTATAGTTTAAGGGATTTTCCAAATAATAAAATATTATTTCCAAATAATAAAAGTGGTGGGGATAGAATGCAAGGCCTCCCTCACACATGCTAGGGCAGGCAAGCAGTCAACCACTGAGTTATAACCCAACCCCAAATGTATTCCTTTAAGATATTTTGTGTCCTTCATAAATTGAAACTTTTAAAGACAGATTGACACCTGTTAGGATGTAGTAGTTCATTCTAAGTAAATTTTCTTTTTAACTGTAAATCTCTACTATTGAATTTTAAAAGACTGTGTTTATACTTTTAAATAAATTCTTGGTGCACCAGTATCTTAGGGATATTATGTTTTTATTTTGATTAATGATGCAGATATCATTAAAGTATAATCCTAACTGAAGCTAATAATTTGTAGATGAAGCGTGTATATTATATATATATATATAAATTTTTGGTAGTATTACCAGAAATCTTTGAAGGGAGCAGAGTCATTTGCAAATTGGTTCACATAAACTGGTCACTGTTTGGGGGGGGACAGAGGGATAGTTGGAAGAACTAAATAAGTTTACCAAGGAAGCTATAGTAAAATTATTAAATATTAGCTGTGAAGCCAAAACTCTGTCCTTGTTATAAAAAATAACAGGCCACTTAACTTTCATTATTTCATTACTATTATGTCCTAAATGAAAGTATTTTGATAAGCAATAAATTCATTTAAATTCTAAAATGTTCCTGTTAAACCTGTGTTGAGTGTGCATTAGGAGACAGGACAGTGTGGGCAATAGTTGGAAAAATAAAATATAGTCATTTTATTTTAGCTTTTTCAGTTTGCACTAAGGAGACAGTGTACAAACATGCAAGAATAAATAAAATAAATACAACATGGTTAATTGCTAAATTAAAGTTAATCAGTTTGGCAGGTATTTCTCTACACCATAACCATTGTATTGCTATGAAGTTTAAATGATAAACTTTTTAGGGTTGTAAAGAGGAAACAAAAGACCCATAGAAGCTTTATCTAGTATTTTACTACCATTTATCCTGAAAAAAATGGACTTCTTTGCCAGATTCAGTGGCATAGGTCTGTAATCCCAGGGGCTAAGGAGGCTGAGGCAGGAGGATCTCAAGGTCAAAGCCAGCTTCAGCAACTTAGGCCGTAAGCAAGTTAGCAAGATTCTGTCTCAAAATTAAAAAACAAAAAGGGCCTGGGGTACATGTAGCTCAGAGGTGAAGCTCCCCTGGGTTCACTATCTGGTACCCCTCCCCCCAAAAGATTATAATACTTTATGTGTTGATTTATGTTTCTCTAAAAAATTTAACCCTTTTTTCAGAAATAATTTCCATCTTTAACTGAGCATTTACCTTAAGTATTTCTAAATTCTTCCACATGGAAGCAGCGAAGTATGTATTTTTTCATTGCCTTTTGCTTATTTAAAAGAAAGTAGTTGTCCATTTCTGTGAGTAGCCTTACTACACCAGAAAATTATGATTGAAAAATCTCTCTGTACATTTCTCATACTTACTACTTTAAAAATAATTTTAATCAGTTTAGGATTCAAAAAGCAAAACAAAACCTTGTTAAGGTTCTGCATTTTCCGTTTATTTAGAAAATCCAAGCTTTTGTTCTTTGAAGTACACTATAAAAAAATAGGTATTAAAAATAGGTATGTTATTATTTTAATATATGACAAACAGTATTTATTAAGCATTCCTTATGAAATTTTGTTACGTACTAGATTTTTTTTTTAACAAACCCTAAGGACAGAAAGTCACTAAAGCAAGAATGACCATTGCAAACTTGCCTGTTTATAAAACACATTAAAAGAAAAATAGAACAACAGATATAGGTTTAAGATCAGATGACCCTTGTACACCATTGTGCCTGGTTAATAATAATGTGTTGTGTACTGGAAAATGGCTAATAGAGTACATTTTAAATGTTCTTACCACACACAAAAAGGATAAGTTTAATGTGAGGTAATGAATGTGTTAATTAGCTTGATTTAGCCATTCTGTAGATGGCATACATGGTAATGTATACATATATTCAGAACATCATGTTGTATTCTATATGTGCAGTTTTGACAATTTCAATATAATATTAAACCCCTTTGATTTTTACTTTTTTAATCAAATTCCTCCATTTTGGTTTTATTTTACAGAGGCAGATATTGGTGAATGTAGCATTTCACTGAGAAGTACTGGATCCACAGCTTGCTTGATTGGTCAGGGGGAGAGAAGGAGACGAACTCTTCCCCAGCTTCCAAATGAAGACAAGTGTCTTGAGAGCTCTAGAACAAAGGTTTTAGCACAGAGGTCAGAAATAGGAGAAAAGCAAGACACAGAACTGCAGGAAAAAGAAACACCAACAGGTATACACCAGAAAGATAAACAAGATGCTGACAGAGCCCTGAATAAAGTGAACAGGACAATAAATGGTGGAGACAGTAAAACCCTGCCTCACTTAGGCAGCTCTTCCCCTGGGAAAGAGAAAAATGAAACTGATAAGGAAGCTTCTTTGGTAAAGCAGACATTAGCAAAAATCCAGCAGCACCAAGAACAGAAGGAGCAGGCCCAGTGGACACCTGCTAAATTGTCTTCAAAAAATATTTTGTGTCAGATGGATAAATGCAGGGAGGAAACTTCTAAACAAGAGTCACAATCTCCAGACAAAATTCCAGGACATTCTACAAACAAAGGAGAAAGAGTGATACAAACTGAGAGCAAGAGAAGAAAAGCTGAGGATATTCTTAAAAGTCAGACTTCTAAAGGAGGAGAGAAGAAAGAATCCTCCAAGTCATTAGTGCGACAAGGGAGCTTCACTATAGAAAAACCTAGCCCAAACATACCTATAGAACTTATTCCTCATATAAATAAACAGACTTCATCTACTCCCCCTTCTTTAACATTAACATCTGTAAATAGACTACGCGAAAGAAGTGACTCTTTGGATACTGATTCTAGTATGGACACAACCCTCATTCTAAAAGACACAGAAGCAGTAATGGCTTTTCTAGAAGCTAAATTGCGTGAAGATAATAAAACTGATGAAGGCCCAGATACTCCCAGTTATAATAGAGATAATTCTATTTCACCAGAATCTGATGTGGATACAGCTAGCACAATCAGTCTGGTTACTGGAGAGACTGAAAGAAAGTCAACCCAAAAGCGAAAGAGCTTCACTAGCCTCTATAAAGATAGGTGTTCCACAAGTTCTCCTTCCAAAGATGTAGCAAAATCATCATCCGGTGCTAGGGAAAAAATTGAAAAGAAAACTAAAAGTCGTTCCTCAGATGTTGGTTCACGATCAGATGGTCGTAAATTTGTACAGTCCAGTGGAAGAATAAGGCAGCCTTCAGTAGATTTAACAGATGATGACCAAACCTCGAGTGTACCTCATTCTGCTATCTCTGATATTATGTCATCTGATCAGGAAACTTATTCCTGTAAATCTCATGGAAGGACTCCACTTACCTCAACTGATGAACATGTACATTCCAAACTGGAAGGAGGTAAAGGAACAAAATCTAAGACTTCTCCTGTAACATCTGGTTCATCTAGTAAGTCAACTACTCTTCCAAGGCCACGACCTACCAGGACTTCCCTCTTGCGCAGAGCACGGCTGGGTGAAGCTTCGGACAGTGAACTTGCTGATGCTGACAAAGCATCTGTTGCTTCTGAAGTATCCACAACGAGTTCTACATCCAAGCCACCTACAGGAAGGCGGAACATCTCTAGGATTGATTTATTGGCTCAGCCTCGTAGAACAAGGCTTGGCTCATTATCAGCTCGTAGTGACTCTGAAGCAACAATATCTAGAAGTAGTGCCTCTTCACGCACTGCAGAAGCCATCATTAGAAGTGGAGCCAGATTAGTACCATCAGATAAATTTTCTCCTAGAATTAGAGCTAACAGTATCTCTCGACTATCAGATTCCAAGGTCAAAAGTATGACCTCAACTCATGGCTCTCCTTCAGGTAAATCGAGTCTAGATTTTTAATAACATTAGCATGTTATGTTTTGGGACTCTTGTAAGAATTAGAGACAAATATTCAAGAGACAAGTTTTTCCCCCTATAAAAATAATTGTATTTAGTTTAATAATTCAGAAGTTTATATACTTCCAATTAAAATCCTGGGGCAATAGTGATTTAAAGATTAGAAATTCATCGGAATGATTCAGGAGTTTTAATTTTCTGATTGGAGACATAGGTAGATTCATAGTTGGAATTCCCTTTGGAATTATTATCTGGTTTAAAAAATAGGAATTAACATTGTACTTTTAAAAACATGTGTTTAATCTTTTAATGTCCTCACATTCTCCAGAGCCCTTATAAACCTGAAAAAAAAATAGTATATGGTTTATTAGTTCTTTTAGAGCTAAATGAAATAATCAGCATTTCTATTTCTTCTTATTCTTCTTCTTTTTTTTTTTTGGTCTACTTGTTGTAACACATCTCATATATTTGCACATTTTGAAGTTAAAATTTGTTTGTGATTGAAACCAGTGAAAACTCAATTTATTTCAGTGGAAGAGAATGAATTCTCTAAGCACATATGGATCAGACTGGACTGTAAAAATATAGCTAATTGTGAGCTTTATTTCTTAAAGTGCTACTATAGCATTTAACTGTAATAAATAGTTATAATTAAATATAATAACTACAAAATTCCTTATTCTTCACCAGAATTTAACTGCGTTGAACATTTTTTGTCTTTTTGTGCATATCATATTTAGAGTTGAAGCCACTGAGAATACATAATGATTAGAGTAGTGAGGTAGACATTTGTGTGTATCCTATAAGAATGTTCTTATGATTATTACTTCATAATCACCCTCATGTATGGGCGTGGCTGAAAAGCCCAGCTGGGGAGACCAGCTGTTAAAAGATTAGAAGATTAATGATTATTGTCAGTCAACAAGCATCTAAGTGAACCCTAAGTTTTGAGTTGATAGTGAAGGAAAAGTTGGTGTGCAGTTTTATCTTTTATTTTTTTGTTTGATTTACATCTACCACAATATATCCTACAAGACCCAAACTAACGGTACTTTGTATATATATATATTTTTTCCCACTTTCTGTTCCTCCTCTTTACTGTTGCTTTCCTCCCTCTTTATATTTCTTTTGATCAGGGGGTTAGATAATGATAGTCATAGTCACAGTCATAGGAATGGTTATAGGCTGTCGCTAGTCATTATTCCAAAAAGATTAGATGGCATTTTCCTACTTACTCCAACCCTTATTTCGACACTTAGAGCTTTAGTTGGTTTTTTATGAATTTATTGCCAAGTATTTGAAAACTAACTGCTATCTTTTGTTTGTGTTTATTCAGTATTGTTATTCTGTTGTTTCTTATGGCTCTACTTCTTCAATTCATATCCCCTTTGTGCTGCATTTTATGACATATACCTCAAAATTTCTTCTGCCAAATTGTTTACTTTTATCACCTCATCTCTAAGTACATTAAAATATTTAAGGATACTTCCATCCTAATTTAAGCTTTCTAACATAAGTTTTGTGTTACCAAAAAGCATGTATTTTTGCTTTCCCTTTTTTATTCTGATTCTCAATTTATAAACAGTAGAAACTAAATATAGGACATGCCTGGCATAAGGTTTATTCTTCTTCCAGGTTAAAGGTCAAAACAGCATTATCAGGGATTTTACCCCAAAATTTACTGCTATATGCTCATAGATAAACATGCAAAATGTATTTGTGGTTTAGTATCCCCTTAAAATATTCTAATATAGTATGAAAATGCAATATGTGGTCTTTGTTTTTGTTTTGTTGTTTCCAGTGCTGGGGATTGAACCCAGGGGATTGAATACCACTGAGCTACGTCCCTAGCCCTTTTAATTTTTTATTTTGAGACAGGGTCTTGCTAAGTTGCTAAGGCATTCCTCCAACTTACCATCCACCTGACTCAGCCTCTCAAGTCACTGGTAATACAAGCATGCGCCATTGCATCTAACTATATTTTCTAAAGTGTACTTGCTAAATCTGTAGTTTTAATGTGTTTTAGGGTCAAAATTTAATTACACTAAAAGAAATCAGAGCATTCACAGATATATGATGCTAATTATCTCTTTTTTCCCTTTTTAATTCTCTAGACATGGATGGTAGTTTGCTTTTATAGTGAACATAGTATGTTTCAGTGTGTTTTTCACTGGTGTGACTAAAAGACCTGACAAGAACAATTTTAGAAGAGGGAAAGTATATTTGGGGGCTCACGGTTTCAGAGGTTTCAGTCCAGAGACAGCTGACTCCATTCCTCAGGGATCGAGGTGAGGCTAAACATCAGGATAGAAGAGTATGATGGAGGAAAGCAGCTCAGCATGGTTTCAGGAACCAGAGAGAAACTAAGCTCAGCTCACCAAATATGTACCCAAAAGGCAGCCCCCAGTAATCCAGCTCCTCTAGCCACACCCTTCCTGCCTTCAGTTACCACTCAGTTAATCCCTATTAGAGGATTAATTCACTGATTGGGTTAAGGCTTTCATAACAATCATTTCACCTCTAATCCTTCTTGCATTGTCTCTCATACATGAACTTTTGGGGGACACCTCACATCTAAACTGTAACAAGTAGTTTATTATTTCCACAAGTGGGAGTTTTGTACATTTTATAACTAACATAAATTTCTTGATAAATATTGTAACTAAAATAACTTTCAGGTGAGCTATGAGATTAAGATCATCTTGAAACTTTTTATATGTGCTATCTTTCAGTTCACCAACCAATAAGCCTTGTGGAGATTGACATTCCAAATACTGTCAGTACAAATTTTCAGTTTAATAATCTGTTGTTAAATGTTTTAGTAATATCAATCTATCAAATAAACCTAATCATATAAAATTAAATTTATTTCTACAAATTGGCACCTTAAGCGGAATAAAATTCAAGAGAAAAATGTAAATGCTAAGAGAAAAATGTAAATATCACAAAAGCTTTTATTCTGTGAGAAGTTGCGGATGAATTTTTTTAATTAGTTTATTAGAAATGAAAAAGACTTAACATTGAATTCTAAGACATTTGAAATAGCAAGGAACTCTGGGAACTTGTAAACTACACTACACTTTAATGGATGTAAGACATGGACTCTCTGGACCTAGTTTTCTCTGTAAATTCAATTTAGACTAATATGTAAGGTCATTTGCTTCTGAAATGGTATGAAATAAGTAGGTTTAGGGGGAAGTTCAGAAACATTCCAACTGGAAGTTTCTTCTTTATTCATTAGCAGATTGTGATGAGTTTTCTTCAGATAAAATGTATAGTTGCTAGTAAGTAGTTTGGAAGTATATTTTAAGGACAGCAAAGTTTTGGAAGTTGTTTGAGAAACAACAAGTTAGAGGTCCTGGCGTTAAACACTTTTCTCAGTCCCTTTTCCCAATAATTATCATCTTAGGTAGAGTGTTGTGTAGAGGTAACTTAAGCTTTTCTTTGTAGTACACACTGTATGATACATTTTCCATTTATAAAGATAATCCTTAATTACTTAAAGACTTTTATTTTCATTTTTCTCCTTTATCGTACTTATTTATGCTCTCATTTTGCCCTCAATTTTAATAGAACAAACATACAAATATTATTTCTCAAATTTTTAAATACACTTTATTCTTTTGGTTCTTTTTAAAGGTAATATTAGTTGCTTTAATATTCTTAACTGACTTCTATTTACATAGAGCTATAAAAAATAGGAAAGCTTGTGAAAAAAGATTTTTTTCTTTTACTGTTTTTCCAATGTAATTGATTTATTTAGACTCAAAAATTTAAAGTTTATTTTATTGATGATGTGATGATGATGATGATGATAAAGATAAAAATTCGCAGTACTGGGGATGGAATCCATGGACTGTCTACCACCTAACTACACCCTCAGCACTTTTAATTTTTTATTTTGAGGCAGGGGCTTGCTAAGTTGACAAGGATGGCCTAGAACTTGTGATCCTAACTGTCTCAGCCTCCTGAGTAGATGGGATCACAGGCATACACTGCTGTGCCCAGCACTAGTTAATTTCAATATGACTCTACTTATATATTATAACTTGATATTTAATATATATTAATACGACTTGGTATATAATTTCTTGTTCTGCTTTCATGCCACTCATAAAATATATCAGTAATTGTTGCTGTCCTTTCTAAGTTCATTTAGTTTCATGATTCTTATGTTTTCATTTATTCTGCAGTGTATTAAAACTCTTGTTATTGGTCTTGTTTTCTCTTTAAACATTTTTCAATTGTAGGTACATGACAGTAGTTTCCCAATCATAAAGCAGGAATTTTGAACCAATAGATGATCTTTTTATTATTTATGAATACTGTAATGAGATATTAATTTAAATTCACATTTACCATTTAATGAACTTTCTTTATTAAAAATACATATTTGGGGGTTGGGGATTTAGCTCAGCGGCAGAACGCTTGCCTAGCATGCGCATGGCCCTGAGTTCGGTCCTCAGCCCTAAAAAAAAAAAAAGTACATATTTGTTTCTCATATATTTCTAAGTTTGTTTGCCATATTTTAAACTTTTTTTCTAAAACCTTGCACTTATTTCCAAACTTTTTTAAAAAAAGACAGTGAAACAGAGAGAGAGAGAGAGAGAATCACAGAATCAATTTTTATTGAGTTTTTCACATGGCCCTCGTTGCTCTCACACTTAATTGTGTACATGGGTGCTAGGGTTTGAACCCATGTACTCACACATGCCAGGCAAGCGCTGTGACCACTGAGCCACCGATCCAGCTCCCATTTCCAAACTTTTTATAATTGTTTTAAAAAATCTCAGAGTAATTTCAGTTTATGGAAGTTTGCATATGTCTATAAATGAGTAAATCTACACCATGGTAAAAGTATTTTCTATGTTAATAAATTATCATATAGGAATTGTGTTTAAACCACCTTGAAGCAATCTATGATTATTTCCCGAAAGTTCTGTATACAGAACTTTTTCGGAGAGCCATGGGCTTTCTGCATATGATCATTCTCTCGGACTCAAAAATCTACATCTAAACCCTAGGAGTTCCAAATAAGAGTGTGAATCAGGACAAATGAGTAGACTCTTATTTATGCCATATTCCTTACTGTAGATATTTGTATTTAAAGCAAGTCCGGTAGCAGTATATGTCAGTTTTATTTAAGAGCCAGTTCAGCCTTAGAAAACCCCAAACAAAAACAGAGTTTTGGAGGAAAACAGGAAAGTTATAAAATTCTAATGGAGAAGGATGAGGGAGTTCTGAACCTTACCAATCTATACAGCTCTTAGTATCAGTTTCTACTAGAGACAGGAAGAAAGAGAAGATAAGCTCTTCTAGTAATAGTGGCAATTGAAACTTACAGCAGATTCTAAGGTTTTGACATTTTATATACCAAAAGTATCTCATGCTTTGTACTAGGTTTGAGAAAAGTAAATGGTTTATATCTAAGAATTAATCATTTATTCAAAAACATTCATTAAATATTTGCTAGCCTGTCACTTTGCTAAGTGCTAGGTATAGGTTAGTGGATTAAACAGACATGGTTCCTGCCCTTGTGAAGTTTACCATTACCTCTTTTTTTTATTTTTAGCCTCTATGCTGCACAAATTACTCATATTTGGTTCTCATATTAACCATAGTAGCGAAGTGTGTACATTAATTCATTAATTTGCCTTCTGATTTTTCAAATGTGTCAGCAATACCATTTTTTAAATGTCTTTACTAACCTTGAACAAGAAAGTGATTGCCACTTTCTTTAATATGACTGTTCATAGTATCTCCTGTGCCTTAAATGTCAATGGTCGTGAGAATAGCTTGTAGTTTTGCTCTTTGTAGAGTTTATGCCATTGTCTATTTCCACCATATGCTTTCAGTGTCGAAGTGGCAGAGTTGTACTGAAGATGCTTTGTTGTGTTTTTTACCATGTAAAAAGATTTTTTCCAACCATAGCGTAACAGGATGTTGACAGAGGTAATGTTTGTTTTTTTTTTTTCCTGCCATAAAGGCATAATTTCCACAACAGGAATTATGCACAGTTTCTGTTGGGAAAAGAGGGTTTTTATCATCTCTGTGTTGAAAGTCCATGTGGCATGAGGAAATCTTTTCCCTTGTTTTTATTTATTTATTTTTTGTTGTTGGTGTTGTTGCTGTCATTTTTTTTAAAAAATCCATATCTTTAATGAGAAATATTTGCAATTGAAAAATACTCAAATGTTTATGAATAGAGCTTGCTTAGCTTTTATCATTAATGAAATTTTTCATCTGAATGTTTTATTCACTATACTTGCAGAAAACACCGTCTTTCAATTGTGTTAATTATCCATTGTTTTTAATTCACCAAAGTGTAATGTTTCTATATTTAAGGAGTAGTAGACTTAACGGTTTTTGTGAGGTATGTGTGTCAAGTTATTGAAAACTGTGCTGTGTGTACACACTCATGGTGTTTTTGAAATCATGATTTTTATTTTATCTCCTTCAAATGATAACATAATAATTCTTTTTTTAATAATTAAACTAATTTAGTAAATTCAAGATGGAGGCGATTTCCTACTGATTATGCTTCCACCTCAGAAGATGAATTTGGATCAAACCGTAATTCCCCTAAACATACTCGTCTACGTACTTCTCCAGCCCTGAAAACCACTCGCTTGCAGAGCACTGGATCAGCAATGCCTACTAGTTCTTCATTCAAGCACCGGATTAAAGAACAGGAAGACTACATCCGAGATTGGACTGCTCATCGAGAAGAAATAGCCAGGTTGGTTTTAAAGATTTAACTTTTAAGAGTTGAATATTTTTATTAACATTTCACCTTGGTAAAAAAAAAAAAAAAAAAGTTTGATTTGTACTGGTAGCCTTAAATGAAATCCAAAGGCAATGATGAACTGAATTTTTCAGTGGAATTGGTATCCACCATTTTTTCTTTTATTTTTAATTTTTTAATGCCAATGGTATTAACATTGTAGAAGATATTGTAGAATTAACTTATTTTGGTCTCCTCTCTTTTAAATTCCTAGCATAAGCGCAGATAAATAAGAATAACTTGAAAGGTAGCGTCAAAGGTAGTATTTGATAATTGCAAATTGTGCAGGCAGTTTACCAATCACCATCCTTTTAATCTCTTAAGAGATAGTAGTCTATCTCTTAGAGGTATATTGTTAATATTCTCTGGGAAGAATTAGAGTAGGCACATTTTTGCTTAATGAGTTCATTAAGTATAATTGGTTTAATCATTAAATATCAAAATATTCATCAAAATATATAAAATAAATATTAAAATAAATAATACTAAAAGTTATTGCTATAATCTTTACAAAAAGTAAAACTCTGTGGGTATAATTAACTAATAACTTACTCTAGATGAGTGCTGAAGAGAAGTTGTATTATATTCAAGCAGATGCTAAGATATGAATACATCTGAATTTATTTTTTTTAAGTACCTGGGAGTGAACCCAGTGGTGCTTAACCACTAAGCCAATTCTCTGTCCCTTTTTGAGTTTTTATTTTGAGACATGGCCTCGTTAAGTTGCTGAGGCTAACTAAACTTAAATCTCTCGACTTAGCCTCCCAAGCCTAAATTTTAATACAGCATACCATTTACATGCTGAATTTTTTTCTATCTTTATAAAAAATTCATTTTCAAGTTTTATACTTGGCAGTATTGTTAAAGGACTTATATTTATTTAGTAGTCTACAGACCCTTAAAAGAAAAAGAAACGCTTACCATAATTTATTGATGTTATCTTTTTCTTTTCCTTGTTGACTTCTATGAATTATGTTTTTTTCTAGCTCATTAGCTTAATGTGCTGTTTAGGTTTTTTTTTTAATGACTATTCACTTATAATTTTATATTTGGAGAATATGACCTAGTCTCATTGTGGTATTTGAAGCATTTCTGTTTTACTATACTATAGCTATTTGCTTTTTATGAAACTAGTTATTGAAGCATTTTAAGCAAGTTGTTCTCATTAGAGGCAAGGCATTTATATGCCTTGGGATCCATGAGTTATTATGGATCCACAAAATGCTTGTACTGAGAAAGAGTGACAACCCTCGTTTCTTTTCTCCCAAATAGAGTTGTGATACAAAGAGAAGTGAAGAAGAGTGACTATAATGTGCATTTTCATTTGGTTCCATATTGTCATATGCATTGTGTTGCTAATCTTTGTGTTTTCTTTTATCTTTAATAGGATTCTGAGGTTAAGCTGTTCAATCTCTAGTAATTCCTCATGCTTTTTCCTCTGTTTTGTCAGTAGCACTGTGCTATAAAACTCGCCATTAAGATTTTAATTTTTCAAGATTATTTTCCAGCCACATATCTAAAAGAATAGCTTTGTTATTGTTGTTGTTTATGGAAATTTTTAAAAGGAGAAGGAAGAAAGAAGGTATTGAAGAAGATAAAGCTAATGTTTTTATTTAATTTTCTTATAGGGCAATGAGAAGTTAGTTTAATTGAAAAAAATATTTTCAAAAGATGAATCACAAACTAAACATAACAAATATTTTTTAAATGGACTACTACTGTCACTTGAAGAAAATTCACATGTTGAGAGCAATGTTTATTAATGAGTAATAGGAAAAGATACTTTAACTGAAAAGCAGAATTGAAAATTGATTACAGAAGTGTTTCTTTGTTTGGCGTATTTTGTTTAGAATTCAAGGCTATTTCACTTAACCAGCACTTTGTTAATCTGTATGTAATAATTCTTTACCTGCATTTAAATTTAAAGCACAAAAACAAGGTCAGTCCAGAATACAGTATGTACAAAGAAGTATAGTACCAGTTGGCCTTTCATTTAGAATAGAGAATTCTTTTTCCAAGTACCCCTGATGTTACACGTGCTTTGGTAGCTCCTGCCTCAGTTTCTCTTTGATGACAGGGATATAGATTTCAGCTAATAAGAATTTGATAGAGTATTGTGGTTTTACAAATATTAGGGCAACCAGCTCCAATTGTGCCTCCATGGATGACCTAAAATTATATTGGAAGATTTTGTAATTTCCTTTTGAATCATAAGGCACTTAAAGATATTTCATTGTTTTAGATTCAGTGTCACATAAAACATTGATCATTAAATTATGTTTTTAGGAGAGAATTCTACTTAGCAGTATTTTGTTTTAAGAATTAGCAAGTGTTCCCTATAGATATATTACATAAGGATTAAAAGATAAAACCATTGTAATATTTTATCCTCATGTCAGCTGAAAGCATTATTTGCAAAGATGATATCCTGTGCTTGTATCTGCCTCTCTAGTTCTGTTTTGGATCAAATTTACATGAGCATAAGTTTTTTGTATTATATATACATACTTATATTCCCCAACAACTGAACAAAGAATTTTTAAGTACTCCTATAAGCATAACTTATAGCTTGCTTAGCTTGTGGGGAAAATGAAGATGACCTTGGGTGTTGAGTTTAGAGTCAAAGGAAGAAAGCAAAGATAGGTATATCTAATATAAGTCAGAGTGCTATGATAAAATCTTAATGTATGAAATTTTGCTCAAAAGCAAGATATGAAAGTACATAGTTAAGGGATTACCAAACTGAAGGTAAAGCAAAACTTGCCAAATAATGGGAGATTTTAGGTGCTAGCTAAGGAGTATACCAGTTGTTTTATGTGCTTCGAATTAAAGGATGATGACTCTGAAGGCACTGTGTAGGATCTGAGAAAAGTGAGTTTATAGAAAGCGATTTGTATGTAAAGCTAATGTGCTTCAGTACAGCATCCCTGTGAGGGTGTTACTTATGGACAGTGGTGCAGGCAGACCCTCTGGGCTTCTTTGACTTTGTGTAGCCCAGGTGCTTAAAGGTAGGTGTCTGAGAAGCCTGTACAGGTGCCCTGCAGGCACATCTTTTGTTCTGAATGCCTGCAGGAATATCTGAAGCCTAAGAAACCTGTGTATGGGGTTTGTCACAGCACTCTGGCACCTAGCATAAGAGCTGTGGAACTCAAATGGCAGATTGAGAGCAGAAACATCTTGCCATAGCTGCCATATGAATTTCTTCCTAAAATCTGATCCCATGTTGCTACCTGTTCCCAAATACCAGAACTACGTCAGGGAAGGTGTGAAGGCCTGCACTAAGAATGCATCCCTTCTGCAAAGGATTCTCACAGTCATTACATCTTTCCTTGTCTTTGCTGTCCTGAGAAAAACTTTGATCAGGATATACTTGTGGAGCAATACAAATTATCTCACAGTATGGATTCCAAATCTGGTTTGTCCATTATTTGCCTCTATGCCTTTTGGAGACCCCAGTTACCACAGTGCCAGCCTCTTAAAACACATCTAATATCTGCTACACTTGGGGATTACGATATTGATGAAGAGGACATGATGTATCAGGCATTGCAGTGTACCATCATCAATGATTGAGTAGAGTCTCATTTTCTAGAGCTTCTATTACATGTTAAGTGGGAAACCTTTGACTTATACACCTAAACTGTACAACAGACCTGGAAATGAGCCATAGCACTGGGACAGGGTCACTTCTGATGAGGGAAATGGGCTTCCAGATAAGAGCCCTCATTTCCTTTGGACTCTTAACAAACTTAGTTCCCCACTGTTAACTTTGTTCTGGTCGTCTCTGATCCTTAGTTACTTCCTGGAGGTTCTCCCACTTATTCTTGTTCCACACTTACTCCTCTTGTCCAATGTTCATCTCTCAGATCCTTTGAACCAACTTGTTTGTTTTCTGTGTCACGAATAGTATAGAGATGTGTGAACTCTGGCAACAGAACAGTTGACCAAAGCTGAACCTCCTTTGCTATGGAGCTGCTTATCTCAGTGGGTATGGACAGTGAAAGCTGCAGTTTTCATCCTTGGAAACATTTCAGGATACCTGTTGGGATGAACGTTCTGGGTTTTGCATGATCTGGAAGTTTTATTACTGATATTTTGCTACAGCTCCTGAAAACCCTTAGAACTAACTGGTTTGGTCTTAAATGCCTGCATGGTGCCTTTTCAGATTAAGGTCATACTTATATTTTTGTGGAGGTGTTTCTAGGTTAAGAAAGTTAAATTGCATTTTTCCATAAGTGGCTAGAAGGGTCTACTAAGGGAGGTGCGAGGGCCATAGCTTTTTGGTTCCTATTTTCAGTCTAATAAAGTGTTTTCAGATGACTGGGTTAGGGAGCCTACATACATTAATGTCCTGAAGCATGTAAAGGAGTCCTCACATGATTAAATGGTAAAAGGTATGAGGGCTATGGTGGCTACTAGTTCTTTTATCTTTTACTTTATAACTTAGATTAAACTAGCATTATTTTACTGTCACAGATGGTTTCCTTATGACACTTGTTTTAAAACCTAAATTGCTGTTTTAAAATCCTGCCTTTCAGTTCAGAGAGAGGCTTTATTTCATCCTGTTGTCTCTTCCAACAAAATACACTGTTTGCAAGGAACAGCACATTCTCTGATGAGCAGTTATTCCTTGGTTAGGAATAGCTCAAGAAGCTTGAATACATATTTCATGAATATTAGTTACAAAGCTAAGAACTGTCAGCCTAGTGTATAGGAGCAGAACTTATGCTTGACCAATACTTATTAACTTAGGTACATTTATTCATGTCGCACATTTCTAGTTTATAATGTGGCTGGGGTTTGTTTGTTTGTTCTGGTTAGTGGCTGAGATCACAAGGGGCTTTAGACTTGCACACTGCTGCTGTGGGCCTCTTGCCCACTGTGAAAGAGCTAGCTACATTTGCTTAGTAACCAGCAAGACATTGTCTGTTTGGGATAATGTAATTTTTTTCTAATGGTTATTACTTGGGGAGGACCTACTGTAATTTCTGGAAAAAGTTAACTCAGGTCTCCCTGAATTGAGATAATTTCAGTAGAAGTTTGGAGGGAAGTTTGATAAAAACCTTCATTTGAGGGGGCTGAGAAGCACACATACATCTCACTGATGTAACCAAGAAATTATTTCCTCATATTAAGAACACTTCATGTATTTCTATTAAGATGACTTTCCAGGGGTCTGGAGCAGTGACTCGGCAGTTCCAGCACTTGCCCAGCATGCGCAAGTACACGAGTTCAAACCCCAGCACCCACATACACAACTAAATGTTAGAGCAATGAAGGCCATGTAAAAAACTCAATAAAAATTGATTCTCTCTCTCTCTCACTCTCTGTCTCTCACTCTCACTGTCGTTCTCTCCTTTTTTAAAAAAAATGACTACAGAAAGTAAAATTTGTGATGTTTGACTTTTTTTTTTTTAAAAAGAAACAACTTTATTTAGTTTTTCATATGGCCTTTGTTGCTACAACACTCAGTTGTGTACGTGGTGCTAGGGTGCAAACTCAGGTCCTTGAGCATGCTAGGCAAGCACCATAACCACTGAGCCACCACTCCAGCCCCGATGTTTGACTTTTAAAAGGTGATATAAATACATGTCATAATTTATCCAAAAAAAGAGTTAATGTGTATGGTGTTGAAGACCTAAAATATAATAGTGTTGGGGTACAAATGAACAAATGAATGAGAGATATGAAAATAGAACAATTTACAACATTTGATGATTGCCAGGATAGTAAGGCAGAATTTGAAATAATTCCTTGTTTGATCAAATGGGAGATTGCTAAGAGTAGGGAACACAAAAGGAAAGGAGAAAGAAGACAGGTTGCATTTTGGATATTATACTTAAATGATAACTATGTGAAAAAATCTATCAGATGCTTAAATTCCATGTCTTTAAAACATAGGATGCCAGTGAGAGCTAGAACAGTAGAATTTTAGTCAGTTTTTTTGCTGCGGTGACTAAAAGACCGAACAAGGATGATTTTAGAGGAGAATGTTGATTTGGGGTTCATGGTTTCAGAGGTCTTAGTTGATAGACACCTGGCTCCATTCCTCAGGGCTCAAGGAAGGCAAAACATCGTGGCAGAAGAATGCAGCTCAGGATATGATGATCAGGAAGCAGAGAGAGAGAGACTAAGCTCAGCGTGCCAAATATATAACTTAAAGGCACTCCCCTAAGGACCCACCTCCTCCAGGCACACCCTATCTGCCTTCAGTTGCCACTCAGTTAATCCCTATCAAGGGATTAATTCACTGATTGGGTGTTAAGGCTCTAATAACCCAATCATTTCACCTCTAAATCTTATTGCATTGTCTCATACATGAGCTTTTGGGGGACAACAAATGTCTACCCATAACAAGTAGTTATAGGAGTCATTCATAAAAAGAAAATGAAGTAGTAGTAGATTATATTATGAGGGCATGGTGGTTAGACTGAATATTGCTGAACTGAGAGCTAACCCAAATTATAGGGATATTAGTGTAGTCAAATGGCTAAGAGCATGGACTCTATAATCAGACCATTTGAATTCAAACCCATTTCTTTATTTTAATATATTTTATTAAGGAATTGAGTTATTGTGCAATCATAAATGCATTTAAAGTAACAATATGATATGCATATATACTTAAACTAGAATTATCCCCCTAGATCCCTCCCTATTTTCCCTCCCTCTCCCCCTCCCACACCTATTCTATCCACCCCCCACTACATATCTATGATTGCCCTAGATTATGTTTTACTATGCCTTTATTGGGTGTAATACTTGAGATTAACTACCTTTCACAAAGGCCTGGGTTTAGCTCCAGCCTCCACAAATGAGTGAAAACATTTGACCCTTGACTCTCTGGGTTCGACTAACTTTGTTCAACATAATTTCTTCCATTGCTGTCCATTTACCTATAAAGGCTGCAATTTCATTGTTTCTGATTGCTGAGTAGAATTCCATTTCTTAACCACAAAGTCTGTGTGAATTCAGGGCAATTTAATTAACTATGCTCTAGTGATCTGTAAAACTGGTCATAATAATAGAACCTGATAATAGTGCCAGCTTGATAAATGTGACTAATAGATACATGTACTTGATCTGGTACTTGACATATAGTAAACTATAAGTAAATGTTAGTTGTATTTAAGGGAGGTGCAGAGAAAATAGTGATACATGATCATATTTAGACTTTGAGCTTTCAGTTTTTAGCTCATGTCATAAATCTAAATTTCTGAGAATCACGTATTACTGGAGTTTCAGAATCATCACTATGTTCTTACAATTTATAAAGTATTCAGCTAGGCTTTACTGTCGTTAACCCCTGAAAATCTCAGCCAAGTTTTTTTTCCACATTTTCAGTCTAAATTCTTATCCTCATAATAAAACACTATGTAAATGGTTTGGGTTTTCTAAAATACTAAAGTAATTGTGAATAGATGTGTCATAGAACCCCTCCCCTGTTACCTGATTTACTTGGCTTCAACGTAAAGTCAACTGGCATTTTAAGATAAAAGGCTGTGTGTATATGTGTGTGTGTGTGTGTGTGTGTGTGTGTGGTGCTAGGGATTGAACCCAGGGCCTAATATGTGCTTAGTGTATACTCTACTACTTAGCTACCCCCAGCCTCTTATTCTTTCTAAGTCTGTACACATAATATTTTATTTGTGAAATTCAATTAATAATACTGATCAAATATATTTGAAAACATATTTACCATAGATTGTATATAGCTTTGCTTATAGTCTATAATGTAATATAATGAAGTATTTCTATGTATTACAATCTGGTTTAGTAAGCACGTCTTTAAGTACAGTATCAAAAGATGCACTGCATTTGGGAGTATGGGTGGAGGTAAGCTTTGATATTACTTAAGCATTTATTTTGGAGAAAATACTATGAAAATAAAAATCAAGTAATAATGCATATCTGCTAATCAGCTTTAAGACCTAACTTCTTTATTGGTTCATAATGCCTAAATTATTGGTTCATAATACCTTAAGTTTAAGCCTAAATTATTTGATATTCTGTTGGTCTAGGCCAGATCTAAATAGCAAGAGTAGAGCAACAAAATATGGGCCCATAGGTTCAAATGACTGTTTTTAGACTGTATAGTTTTCTGAATATTTTCCTAGAATGTCACTATCCCTTATCATAGTCTCTGACCTGGAGTAACTTACCTACTTCTCTGAAAGTACTCTTAGATCTTGCTGTTTTGATGTAGGTATTACTTTCCAGTGAGAAAAATACCATATTTTAACTTGTGTACTTTGTTCTCTCTGGTGAGAATGGCATGAGTTTAACTAAGGCATTCAACGTTTTATCTTATCATTATTGCCTCAGTTTATTTGAAGAATATTTGTAAGTCTACTTTAAAGATTGTTCCTGCATTTTAGAAAATATAAATTAAACTGGTACTAAGCTAGCATTTGGACTTAATTTCACTGCCAATAATGAGAGGTACCTGTAAGACAAAAAGTTAATCCCTATCTCTTTTGGTGACCAGAAATAGACTCCATGTATTCAAACTGAATTTCTTCTACTTGGGCCTCTCATTAAATTCCCCTTGGTTCCTAAGAGAAGCTTCCAATTTCAGTTCATTACTAACGTACTCTAAGTCAGCCTTTTGTGGCTCAGATTACCTCTTCCTCCCAATTCTCTTATGTTTTTATTGAATGTCCAGAAGAGATGGATGTGCTTTGCCAATATTCTTTCATTAAGGTTTTACATATTGAGTCAAAATGCCACCAACATAATAAATATGACTGACAGCCTCCAAAGGAAGAAGACATTTCCTATGAACAGGAAACATTTTTGTGATCCTTTCCTAATGGTACATAGATCAAAATATGAGAGTTAATCTTTAAGCCTCTTGAGAGGTAGACTTTTTCTGATTCTTTGTTAGAGAAAACATGGAATTAACCATTGTTTTATATACCAGTTAAAAGTTGCTGAATATAAATGATGTCTAAATCCTCTCTAAACTTGTCTTTGTCTCCTTTGTCTTTGAAAAAAAATGTTCCTTCACAACTTTTTATTGGTAATTTCTGAATAACTTAATTACCTAACACTCCAATTCAGATATTTAACATCAAACTCTAAAATTTTTTCATAAAATTCATTGTCTTAGACTCATTTTTATCTAGCTATAATTAAGTTTGTAGGGGAAAATATGTGGAAGAAATTCTGCATCTTATTTTATCATGACAGCATTATTCAGTACATAAGACATGCTTGAAACATTTCAGGCATCTGTGAAAGGAAATCAGTCTTGTTTCTGTTCATTCTTATGTTGATTTTATTATAAAATACTTTAGCTTACTTTATTTTTTTATTAGATGATATAGAGTTACAATTGAGGGGGAAGCATTATCAAACATTCCAGAACAAATGTATGTATACTTAGTTATCTGGGGCTGATGACTTTAGCTTACTTTAAATTCAAGGTTTGAAATACAGAAAGTATGCCAAACCACATTTTAAAGAAAACTTAAAACAATTTATTAGGATTAGCTTGAGCTGTTTACAACAATGGATATATCTTCTACATGAAAGATATGTCAAAAGAACTGAAAATGGGAATGGAGATATATTTTATTTGTATTCAGGGTATTCCTAGGTATCTAATTGGCCTTGCTAAGCATTCATGGTCTGTAACTAATGATAACTGAGCATTCCACCTACATTGCTCCAGACAGGGTGTTAACAATTGGTCTTCCCTGCCTGGGAAACATGTAGGACTTTTCCCTTACCTACAGATAGATGCCAAGTAAAAAAATCCCATGTCCTGTTTTTATAGTTCTAGCTGCTATGAGCATATGGGTACTTTTTAACTTGAATTTTTACCCTCTTTATGTGGTCTCTTAAACGCGTGTTTTCATGGGGTGGAGTGGTGGTTCAGTGATAGAGCGCTTGCCTGGCATGAGTGAGGACCCAGGTTTGATCCTCAGTACCACATATAAGTAAGTGGAGGAAAAACCAACCAAAAAAAAAAAAAA
>PVKS010010086.1:48871-61527 GCA_004027875.1 Aplodontia rufa | reverse complement strand
ATATGCTTTTCACATCCTTCTTTCTCATGCAGCTATATGGAAGGAAAGAGGTTTACTCAACACCAAGGGCAATCAAATAACTAATTCAGCCCTCATCACAGAGCTTCTAGAGGCTTCTCAGATGCCATCACTCCTGGGAATTAATCACTGTAAATCCCATCAAAAGGACAACTCCCTAATCACTCAAGGAAACCAAAAGTCGGATGCCGCCGCTCGGGCTGCAGCTCTCTCCAAAACTCACCACGTCCTCCTCCCAATTATGACTCCTCCTGATACTACTGTTTCTTTGACACATGATCCCTTATCTCTGTCAACACAAGAAAAGATGCCTCTTTTCCATCTTCTTCATGACCTATTTCGTTCCAGTCCCCAATCCCTATTTCACTTCCTCCAAACTTTCTTTCCTCTCACTCCTGCGGATAAAGCCCTGCTACAAGACATTTCCCTTTCTTGCACCATCTGCCAACGCACCAACCCTAATACCCCCCTAAGGCCCAAACCGTACCCAGCACATCACGCAAGAGCCATACCCCAGCCTTGGATTGGCAGGTTGATTTCACTAATATGCCTAATGTTAAATGCCTTAAATACCTTCTGGTCTTTGTTGACACCTTCTCGGGCTGGGTAGAAGCTTTTCCAACCTCCAACAAACATGCCTCTACGGTGGCATCTCTCCTCCTCTTCCAAAGCATTCCCAGGTTCGGGATGCCCTCCTCCATCCAATCTGACAATGGGCCTGACTGCCCAAATAATACACAAACTATCCCAATCCCTCTCCCTCCCTTGGCACCTACATTGCCCCTACCAACCACAAGCCTCTGGTAAAGTTGAACGAACAAACAGAACCCTAAAAGACACTCTAACAAAACTCTCTCTGGAGTTACACCAGGACTGGACTCGCCTGCTCCCTCTGGCCTTACTTAGGGTCAGAGCCCTCCCAAGGAAACCTACTAACCTTTCCCCTTTCGAAGTCATGTATAGCCGTCCTTTAATACCCCCCGGCATTTCCCCGGCCCCAGGCCCCATCCCGCCGGCCATGTCCTTGCCATTATTATCCTCCTTACGAGCAGAGTTATGGAAACATCAAGATTGGCTACTCCCAGATCCCACTGTAACACAAAATAGCCTCATCCTTCATCCAGGCCAATTGGTCTTCCTCAATCCCCCTGGACAGAAAACCCCTCTAACCCCTAAATGGGAGGGGCCATACCCCATTATCCTCTGTACCCCCACAGCAGCTAAATTGACTATGCCCAATAATTGTGTTACACCCTGGGTTCATGTTTCTTGGTTAAAGCCATATACAGAGCAACCACCCTCGACGGCGGAGGACCCGTCTCGTCACCTGAGTTCTTCAACCTCAAATGACCTGCAGTGCTTTCCTCATCCCACCAACCCCCTCAAACTCCGCATCTCTCGCCCTCCACCTTTACCCTCCATCCCAGAAACATGAATCCCTTCCGGCTTTGCCTTGTCCTCCTTTTTATTCCTTGCCCTACTCACTCTAAGTCCTCCCAAGTCCCCCACTCCTACGTTTGGAGGTTCAAGGCCAGGGAGACATACCTATCAACAGACTCAACTCACACAAACTAGTGGCTACAGCTGACTGCTCTCCAAGCGGCTGCCAAGAGGCCATCAGTCTCCAGCTGTCTCCTCACTCTCATCTCTTACAACAATCATCTCATTCCGAATCTTATCTCTGTTTCCTTTATGACCAAACAGTCCAGGTCTGCTCCAAGTGGCCAACCACATACTATGGTTGCCCCTACTGGTCATGCCATCACCACACCTCTGATGGATTTAGTTATCCACGAGCCACAAAAACAGGCATTCTATATTGGACAGGATCATCCTATACGCTCAACATCCGAGACCCCTGGGACAACCTTTGGGCCACGGGAATCACTGGTGCATGGTACTGCAACTCGCATTCCTCCACCCCCTGTGGAACCATACACATTTCATGAGAGTATGTTTCCGTGGGCGTCTCCATCACTCACATTTCCACTGATATTTTACATAAAGAAGAGCAGCTCTCCTCAGCCATTGAATCACCATCCCATTCTTCCACCTCCAATCTGCCCCTCTACACCTGGATACATATCCTCTCGGAGACCCTCAAATTCCTTAACCAATCCATCCCTTCCCTTTCTCCTGTAGACTGTTTTCTTTGTGCCTCTCTCACGTGACTGCTTCTTGTGGCTGTCCCCCTCGGTGTATTCACTCTCCCTTCTTCTTCTTCTTCTTCTGCCCCACCTAACCCCTTGAACCTCCCAGACAAGGTTCCCTTGTGGGAAACTGATGATCAAAGCAACCATACCCTGCCCCCACGCCACTGCTTCCTCAGGCCCTCAACTACTTGGCCTAGCACACCCTTTCACTGTGACACTAACTCCACACTAACCACCTCCACTCCCGCTCCCGCTCCCGCTGGAGCCTTCTTCTGGTGCAATGGAACCCTTTTTATCTCCCTTCCCTTCAATACTTCCACCCCCTGTATCCTCGTCACACTAATTCCTCAGCTCACCCTCTATTCATACTCGGAAATATCCTACCTCCTTCACCCACCCCTCAAACAAAAACGGGCAGCCTTTCTTCCCATCATGGTAGGTATTTCCCTGGCCTCCACGGCTGTCGCAATGGGCCTAGCGGGAGGAGCGCACAGACATTCTCTATGGGCCACCACAGACATTAATTCTAAACTTGAGGGGACTCTCACCTCCACTGCGGAGTCCCTCTCCTCCCTACAGAGACAGCTAACCTCCCTGGCCAAAGTCACTCTCCAAAATCGGGAGCCTTAGATCTCCTGACCACGGAAAAAGGGGGCACTTGTGTCTTCTTAAGGGAGGAATGTTGCTACTACATCAATGAATCCGGCCTGGTTAAACAAAATATCATTAAACTCACTGACCTAGCCTCCAGCCTTCGACCCTCCTCAAAGACTGATTTTTTTTCTTCCTTTCTTCAAAACCCTTCCTAACTTGGCTCTGGCCCCTCTTAGGACCACTTACTATCATATTCCTAACTTTCTTGTTCCTGCCCTGCCTCATCAAATTCCTCCAGACTCAGGTAGGAAAATTTTCTAATCAAACCTTTAACCAGCTTCTGCTTAGGAATTACCAGTTCCTGGCCACTGAAGATCTAACTAGCTTCTCGCGGGAACTCACCAATTGCTGACATGACTAACCATCCTTCACATAGATGGCAACTGTTCCTACAGTCCCTCATAGATGACCTGTGGCTGATGACACCTGTTTCTACTCGCTCTCAATGGACACAACAGATCGCCCATCTCTGGGCTCAGGGAACCTTCATAAACTTCACCCCAGAAGAGATCACCGCATATGCGGACTTACTCTGGGAATTTATCATGGCCATCCTCCCTTACCTTTCTCCCTCTCCCCCGCCGCCCCATGTCAGCAGGAAGTAGTTAGAGAGTCGGCGACCCCATTCCCATTAAAGGAAAAGGGAGGAATGTAAGGCCATGGTTTCTCTTCTGCATTCCCCCAGTCCAGGTGCCTGGCAACTGGGTTTACCCAACAGGTACCTGGCAACTGGGACTACTGGGCTCTATATAAGTGTGTTTGGTTTCTGAATAAATTGGAACTTCTCCGGTGACCTGGCAGCACGGTGTCGTTTCTGTTCCTTCAATAATCTTATTTTTGACATGGATATGAAAATAGAGAAATTTATGGAAAAGAATAAAAATAACCAGGGAAAATAAATTTATATGAAAGTTTAAAGGAGCTGAAATTATTTAGCTTGTTGAAATGCAGCCTAAAAAAAGCCTTAACTGTTTTCCAATCTATGAGTAGGATCAATGGTGGGATACTGACTATTTATAAGAGGGATGGGAAAAAGGCCCAGGGTCAATCCCTCTAAGCCTCTTGAGACTTCTAAATTCCACAGTCTCATGTTCTGGCCTGTTGATTCTTTCCCAGTAAGGTGTCTTCTGGGTATCTTACAGTGTGATAGATGTTTATTTACCATTTATTTATCACATTCTAAGCAAAGTAAATGTTACCAGAAAGGGCCAGAAAGGGTTAAACTATAGAGCAAAAACAGATTGTTGCTGAGAAGGATAGCTGGGCAATAATGTGCTACCAGAGATCTTGATAAATGAAAAATATCCTGTTCTCCCATAAGCTGTCTTATTCCTCTATTAGGGATTAAATTTTACAGTTTTTGTTTCGTTTTGCTTTGTGTTGTTTGGCACTGGGGATTGAACCCAGGGATGCTTAACCACTGAGCCACATCCCTAGACCTTTCATTATTATTATTATTTTAAATTTTGAGACAGGGTCTTGCTAAGTTGCTTAGGGCCTCACTAAATTGCTGAGTCTGGCCTTGAAGTTACAATCCTTCTGGTTCAGCCTCCCAAGTCACTGGGATTACAGGCTTGTGCCACTGCACCTGGCAACATATGATTTTTTTTATTGTGTGGCTAAAGAACATGCAACCTGAAATTTATTATCCTTTTTTTTTTTTTTTAAAGAGAGGGGGACAATGTGTGTGTGTGTGAGAGAGAATTTTAGTTTTTCATGTGGCTTGGGTTGCTCTGAGACTTTGTTGTGTACATGATGCTGGGGTTTGAATTCGCATACTCATGCATGCTGGGCAAGCACCGTTGCTGCTGAGCTGCTGAGCCACCGCTCCAGCCCCTGTATAAGCAAGATAGAATGGCATATCTAATTTTAAAAAGTAACTTCTGTTCATTCATTGAATAATTACTATGAAAGCCATCAGTGAAAAAAATAAAATCTTTCTGTTCTTATAAATACCTGTCGTAGGGGGTGGGAGGTGGAGTGGTGGAGTTCAGTGGAAGAGTATGTGTTTGTGTGTGAAGTCCCAGCATATACACACACACACACACACAATGCCTGTTTTGGTTTATTTTGTAGTGCTATAACATAATATCGATTGAGTAACATATGAACAAAAAAAATTATTATAGTTCTCGAGGCTGAAATGTTCAACAGTGAGGGGTCTCGTCTGGTGAGAGCCCTCTTGCTATATCATCACATGGTAATAGAGAGGGAGCAAACTCAGGTCTCTCTTCTTCATAGAAAGTTATTAACGCCATCATGGTGACCCCACCCTCATGACCTCACATAATCCAAAATACCTCCTAAAAGCCCTGCCTCCAAATACTATCAAATATGAATTTGGGGTTAAGTTTCTGACACATGAACTTTGGAGCACGCATGCTGGTTTGAATAGTAATACCTCTGTGACATTTATCTTGAGAGCAAGCGAGGTGAGAAAATCATTGTCATAAATGAGATGGGTGGTATATTAGAAGGTGAAAGTGCTTAAAAAATAGAATGGGATAAGAAGGATCAGGAGTGCAGGAGAGGACAGTTTACAGTTTAAATCAGATGGAGAATGCAGATCCTGCTTGTGAGAATGTACTTTGGACACTTGATGTATCTTTAAATACTCAGACGAAGGCATGATTATAGAGAATGAAATGATATAATCTTACATGATGGGTTTTCTGAAGGTGTCATATGTTCTGCAAAGAGCAAATAAAGTTAAATCTGTTAACCACAGAGAACGGAAAAAAGATTGATCCTAAATTATGTTGTGATTACAAGGACCCCTGTATATCTCACATTCCCTTTAGGCATTTTTATGGTATTCAATCTTTGCAAACCAAATGTTAGCATTGTTTTCTGTGGTTTGAATTTGCAGAATTAAAAAAATGTATTTTTAAAAAATAATAATTATGTGTGTTCCAGGTGGTGGGGATGTGTGTGTGAACCAGCCTGAAGAGGCCCACGTGCCAGGAGCTAACTTTCTTACTTGTATATGTTGAACCAACCCTTCATCCCTGGAATGAAATCCACATGGTCATGATGTATTATCTTTTTGATGTGTTTTTGAAGGTGATTTGCTAGAATTTTATTAAGGATTTTTGTGTCTATGTTCATCAGGATGTTGGTCTATAGTTTTGTTTTCTTGATGTATCTTTCTCAGGTTTTGGTATCAGGGTTATGGTTGCCTCATAAAAAGTTTTTGGGAGGACTGGAGTGGTGGCTCAGCAGTTATGGCGTTTGCCTGGCATGCATGAGTACACGAGTTCAAACCCTAGCACCATTTACAAAAGGGAGTCTTGGAGCAACGAAGGCCTCATGAAAAACTAAAAATTGATATTCTCTCTCTCTCACTGTCCCTCTATTTAAAAAAAAGTGTTTGGGAGTGTTCCATCCCTTTCAATTTCATGGAATAACTTACTAAAGAGTGGTGTTAGGTTTTCTATAAATGTCTTGTAGAACTCGGCTGAGAATTCATCAGGCCCTGCCTGGGCTTTTAGTGTTTGAAAGACTTTTAATTGCTATTTCAATTTCGATACTTGATATTGATCTGTTTAGGCTATTTATACCATCGGGTGTCAATGTGGACATGTCATATATGTCTAGAAATTTTTCCATGCCTTCCAGATTTTCTAGGTTATTAGAGTATAGGTTTTAAAAGTAGGTTCTGATAATCCTCTGGATTTCAGAAGGGTCTGTGTTGATCTCTCCATCTTCATCTCTGATTTTATTGATTTGCTTCTCTTGTTTTCATTCTTTTGGTGAGATTGAAAAAAATAAAAATTTACAAACCCTTAACCAAAGAACCAACTCTTCCTTTCATTGATTCTTTATATTATTTTATTTTTAAAGAGAGGGAGAGAGAAAGAGAGAATCAATTTTATTTAGTTTTTCATCTGGTTTTTATTGCTCAAACACTTAGTTGTGTATGTGGTATTGGGGTTTGAACCTGGGTCCTCATGCATGCCAGGCAAGCATGATACTGCTGAACCATTGCTCCAGCCCCTGTATTTTTTTATTCTCAATTTCATTAATTTAAGCTCTGATCTTGATTATTTCCAGTCTTCTACTAGTTTTGGGATTAGTTTGTTATTTTTCTAAGGACTTGAGGTGATGCATAAATGTATTTGTATGGGATTTCCCTAGATTTTTGATGAAGGCACACAGTGCTATAAATTTTCTTCTTAGAAATGCTTCCATACTGTCCCAGAGATTTCAATATGTTGTGTCTTTGATCTCATTCATTTCTCAGAATGTCTTGATTTCTGCTCTTATAGCCTCTTTGATATATTCTTCACTTAAGAGAATAATTTCCAATTTCCACATTCTTTTGTGATTTCTGTTCTTTTACTTGCTTTTGATTACTAACTTCATTCCATTATAATCTGATAGGATACATGGGATTATATCAATTTTTTGAATTTGCTAAGATTTCCACTGTGGACTAGAATATGATCTATCTTGGAGAAAAATCCATATGCTGCTGAGAAGAAGGTAAATTCAGTTTTGTGGTGGAATAATCTATAGGTGTCTGTTAAGTCCCTTTGATTTATAGTATTGTTTAGGCTGGAGATATCTTCATTGATTTTTTTTGTTTTGATGATCTATTAGTGATAAAGATGACTAAAGTTCCCTAGTACTATTGTGTTTTGGTCTAATGTCAGAGTATTTTTTTCCATGCATTTGGGAGCATTGCTATTTGGGCATACATGTTTACTATGGTTATATCTTCTTGGTGTATATTTCCCTTTACCAAGACTCAGTGGCTTTCTTTGTCTCTTCTGATCAATTTTTGGTTGAAATCCAATTTGTCGGATATAAGAATTGCCACTCCAGCTTGTTTTCTTGATCCATATGCCTTGTAAGCTTTTTCCCATCCTTTCACCTTCAGCCTGTGGATATCTTTGCCAGCAAGATGCATCTCCTCTAAGCAGCATATTATTGGATTTTATTTTTTGATCTATTCTGCTAATCTCTATCTTTAAAATGGGGAGTTGAGACTATTCAGTCAGAGTTAGTATGGATATGAGATTGTGGTTTACTGCGATTGTGATTTTTTGCTGTATTTTGTGCTGTCTTGGTTATCATTTAGCAGATTGTACTTTTGTTGAATTTCTTTTGCTTGTGAGTTTTGGGAATTAATTGTTCATTCCTCTATTTTATGTTTGCCCTTGAGTATTCTTTGTAGTGCTGGTTTTGTGCTCATAAATATTCTTAGTTTATTCTTGTCATAGATTGTTTTTATTTCCCCCTCAAATTTGAAACTGAGTTTTGCTGGGTATAGTAACTTCAGTTGACAGTTGTTTCCTTTCAGGATTTGGAATATATCATTCCAGGCTTTCCTTGGTTTTAGGGTTTGAACTGAGAAATCAGAAGTGATCTTTATTGGTTTGCCTCTGAATCTGCCTTGATGTTTCATTCTTGAAAGTTTTAATATTCTTTGTTTTCTCTGTTATGCATTTTGAGTGTGATGTGACTTAGTGAATTTCTCATTTTGTTAGATCTATTTGGGGTCTTATATGCTTCTTGAATGCGCATGTCCATCCCATTTCCTGATGTGGGATAAATTTTCTTTATCTCATGGAAATGTTCTTTATGCCATTAATTTGTAGCTCAACGATCTCTTCTGTCCTGATAATTCTCATGTTTGGTCTTCCAGTTTCATACCAGAGCTCTTAAACATTCTGATCATGTTCTGTAAGTTATTTTTTTTCCTTTCTTTACTGTCCTCTGTGTGTTCAAGATTACTTAGCCTGACTTCAGTATCTGAAGTTCTTTTTCTTTCTTCAGGGGCTGAGGGTCTATTTTCTACTGATTTTAATCTGTTATTAAGATCTTTAAGGGAATTTTTAATTTGATTGATCATTTCTGTCATATCTAGGAGTGCTGTTATATTTCTTTTCAGTATATCTATTTCTTTGTTAAAAAGGTCTTTCAGCTCCTGTGATTGCACTCTTAGTTCCTTCCTTAATTTTTTTAATTCTTTGGTCATTTTGATAATTAGATTGTTGTTACTTTTCTCTTGGTTTTCATCCAATTCCCTATCAGGGGACTTCTTGGTTGGGGAATTATGGGTTTGGGGGAAGTTTGTTTGCATGTTTCCACATTTTTGAAGGATTTCTTATTCTTCTTCCTTAAATCAAAGTGGGTTCTTTTGCTTCTTATTTCATCTTTGAGCCTTTGTGTGTGATTATCATTTTTGTTCTGAAGTTTTTCACTGAATTTGATGTAAGAGTTTGTGCAAGGGGATGGTGCCTGAGATCCCTTTCTGATTATTCCTCCTTTGGTCCTTGTTGATGAATTAGGGTTTTGACCCTTCCCTTACTTAAGTTGGGGTACTGTTGGGAAAGTTGAGATTGGTGGCAGAGATTCTAACCTGTGGAGTATTAGTGTCCTTTAGGGTTTCTAGCACCTCACAAAATATGGGAAATCAAACAGTATGAACCACAAATGTTTACAATAAACAGCTTTAAACTGGTTATTTAGTTCCCACTATAAGTATCACGATGATAATTGCCACCCACGGGAGCAATTGTAGAGTTAGCTACAACCTTCTGTGCCAGTAGAACTTAACCATCATCTGTATCAGGCTTAAAGTAATCAATAGATATTGAATTTGGCATTCACAGCAGTAATGGTTACACAGCAATAATGGTGGAGGCTCGAGTTGTATAACCCAATTGGAACTGAGGTGGTAAGCTTATAGGCAATTGAGAGAAAAAGAAATGTGAGAAGGTAGAGAAGAGCTTGTAATTATAGAATGTAAGCAGAGAGAATAAGGTAGAGAAGGTGTAGTATTTGATAGTAAAAAAAAAGAGGAAAACAGACATAACAAGGTAGAGGAAGGGTAAGAGAGCAATAGAGTTGGCTGTTACCAAAAGAAAAGATAGAGGGAAGTAAAGGATAAGCATAAATTTGGGATACAATATAGCACACAAACTGTATTGATGAAAAACCCAACCCTCAGAAGGCATTTGAAGGAAATGCTCAAAATGTAGAAAAGAAATGAAGAAAAAATAAGACAAAAACAGCTAGTGTGTCTAAGTATATATGCTTATGAACTAATAAGCACTGCCAGAGCACATACAAAAACAAATCCAATCAAGTACAAAAAAAAAATAATAAAATAAAGTAAATTGGGGAATTTAATAAAATTTTAAAAATTGTCTTTTTACATCATGGGAGCCAATGTTTGCAGGCCTCCTGGGTTGTATTTTTACATTCCCTTAGTTTGATATGATGCCCTGTCTGGGTATGGATCTTTGCAGGATTCTAAGAGTCTTTAAGAAGGACTAGTGACAAGACTGGCCTTGGGGACTTTGCTGGGTGGAGGCTGCCTTGAAGGTACTCCTAGAGGTTGGCCCTTGGCTTCCAGGGCTTTGTAACTTAGGGGTAGGGATC
Source organism: Aplodontia rufa (assembly GCA_004027875.1). Taxonomy (NCBI): domain Eukaryota; kingdom Metazoa; phylum Chordata; class Mammalia; order Rodentia; family Aplodontiidae; genus Aplodontia; species Aplodontia rufa. Next base: position 51,310 of record PVKS010010086.1, on the reverse strand, counting down.
TTCCTTTGATTTCAGCTACAAGGCTTGAGTGCAGTCACAGGGCTCCCTCTGCTGGTCACAGGCACCGAGCATTCAGATTACCTGGTCTCTGTCTCTCTGCTTATTTTCCCAGGACTGACAGGTTTTGGTTTAGTCCTTGAGACACCCAATGGAGGGAGGAGGAAGGAGCTAAATTGGACTCTCCTTCTTTCCCAGAGCCAAATTCCTCTGGGCTAAATAACCACTGGTCCTGTCTTGTTCCTCCTGTGCTAGGATCACCCTTGGGTTGATCTTAATGGGCAGCCTGGTCAAAATGGCTATCACACTTTCTTGTGGTCAGCTGAGAAATGCTGTGCGGCCCTCATGCTTTGGAGGTGATTGAGGATTAGCCAGGTGCCATATTCTTTTCTCATTCAGGGATCTCTGTGGCAAAATCCATTCCTTCTGTATATCTGTGTTCCTCCCCACACAGTGCGGAATGGACCATAATCTCACACCACTGCTGCAAGCCTCAGCATTCTCCCGTGACCTGCTAAGGTCAGCTGTGATGTTCTTTCTCCTGACAAGGCTCCTAGATTTCCGAGCTTCCAAGCATCTGCAGATGTTTGGCATTGAGTTCCAGTGATGATCTTTCCCCTCCTTCTCAGTACTGCAACATTTCTGGGGTTTGATTCCCAGATCACAGAGGTGGAACAAGAGCAGCCACCCTGTAGTCCACCATGATCCATCCAGAATTTCCTTATTTTTAAAAGATGATCTGAAGTTTGGTTTATTTTCATAAGATCGGACATCACAGGATGTTGCGATGGCAGTGTGTTGCTCTATTTAGAAACAGGGAAGGGATATACCTAGTCGTGGGCATTACCTTGTCCTATGGCAGGTGCTACAATTATTATTCTTGGCTTTCTGGCTTGCTTTGGTAGACATAAAAGTGTATGAGTTCCCAAACCCCACCAACCACAAAAGCAGAGGTGTGAACAAGACATATATAAGAATGAGTCTCTCCATAGTCTTCCACTGATTGTACTTTTGATAATTGCTTGAGGTATTTATAAAAATCATGTATAAATCATGTATATTTATAAAAATCATGTATATAAAAATCATGTATATTTTGAGGAATGTGCTAGGAATTGAACCTAGAGTCTCTAAGCACACACACTACCACAGGGCTATATTTCCAGTCCATAAGTTATTAATTGTTGTGTAAAGCATTTTAAAAGGTTTTTTAAAAAGTTATTTTTGAGGCAGCGGTAAAAGCTATTAATTTTTTAAAAGACCAAGATATCCAAAGTCCTGGCTTTGAATATTGGTATTTGGTTATTTTCATGTAGACATTAAAGTCCCTACTTTAGGTAGGAGATAGGGTGTGGGGAAGGAACCACTCCTTAGGGCTCTCAGCTCCACTCAGGGCTCTCAACTTCCACCCAACACTCCACCTGAAGGCCCTGCCTGTGAGAGAAAACTGGGGTCCATTTTGCCATTAGAAGGAGTAAGCTAAATAACCACAAGGGGAATTAGAGATTATGAAGACAAAGCCCCCAATCTTGGGCACACACAATACTCTAAGGGGCTGACCTAAATTTAACATTTGCTAGAAAACATATCATTAGCATGGTGTTTGCTCCCACTCTCTGCAATATTTGGAGGTGAGGGTAGGGGGTAAGGGGGGGTCAGGGAAGGGAAGAAACTTATGCATGGACAGTAGAGAAGAAATTCAGCTGTTAATCAAGATGCCAGTCAACCTCAGACCCAGACAGGGGAGAGGTGGGTGGCTTCCTGCGTAGACAGGGCCTTGAGCTACTCTGCAGCTCCACCTTCTCTGCTCTCCCAGGGTGTTTCCTTTCCTTTTCAAAAACCCTCTGCCTTGCCTGACAACCTCTCCCCACTCTTGCTGGATTATTTGCTCCTGAGACCAAAAACCTGGACCTGGGACCCCTGGGAATCCCTGCCCTTGTGCTGATAGTATTTACAGGGAGTCCACTGGGGAAATTCTTCACTAGCTTACCCTTGTGTTATTTTCCTAAGGAAAAACCTTATAATTAATACTAATTTTAAATGTAATTGGGGAGTGAGAAATAGAAAAAACACTGAAAATTCAAAAGAAGGCTGTTCTTAAAAAAAAAAAAAATAGCCACAAAGAAGGACACGGCTTCCCCTTTAACCAAACCTCAACAGTATATGGAGAAGCTCATGTCGTCCTTAGGCCACTCATAGTCATGGACTTCTGCTTAAGAAAAAAATCATGCAGATAAGAAGTTGTCTCTGGAGGTCAGGGCTCTCAAGGGACATGGTCTAGGACTGGCTGAGGGCTCTCAAGGGACGTGGTCTAGGACTGGCTGAGGGCTCTCAAGGGACGTGGTCTAGGACTGGCTGAGGGCTCTCAAGGGACGTGGTCTAGGACTGGCTGAGGGCTCTCAAGGGACGTGGTCTAGGACTGGCTGAGGGCTCTCAAGGGAC
>PVKS010010086.1:0-48771 GCA_004027875.1 Aplodontia rufa | reverse complement strand
GAGAATGAAGAATGTTCGGTTTGGTCCACTCTGTTCTGTTTTTAGCCCTGAGTTATTTTGATGGCCTTCTGGTCTGAAGTTTTATGGCACAAATGAAAACTGTTTATTTTAGCCAGGCTTTAACATTTGGCAGATGTTGAAAATCTTACATCCAATCTTACATCCTGGATAAAGTGTAAACAGAAGTGTGATAAGATACAACCCAAGGAACAAGCTTAAAAACTCATTGGAAACAGGATTTTATAAGCTTTTCCCTGTTTATTCCATTTAATTGTATTAGCACTAACATTGCGTACAGAAATGAGATTTCATGATGTGGCTTTTTTTCCTCCAACAAATACTTCATTAAATAAATATCAGAATGAAATCTGTTAAATTCCAAGTTGCTTGGTACTGCTTCTATGAATTTAAAGGTGAATATAGTTATATATTTTATGTATTGTCAGACCCCTTGCAATAAAAGTATTTAGATGTCAAAGAAAATCTTTTCCTTATATATCCTAGGGAAAGATAGAGCCATAGATGGAATGTTAAAATGAAATACTTCTGATTATTTTCCTTTGAAGTTGATGGTATAAATTTAAATACAGGTTTTAATATAGCCAGTCTGACATTCAATGAAAACAAGGATATAACTTATTAATTTTTTGGAATTAATTTTGGGAATACTTTTAAGTCATTATCTGAAATGACCAATGCTGATAATCACAGATGAGGCTTGATGAGTTAATGGAGCAAGGTGCTTTATGAAAATTTAAAAACATGAGGGAAGAAAAGACTTGAAGGAAAATATTGGGTTTAAAGGCTTCCAACGACCACATAGGAGATTTCCATATTTTACAGAGTCCCAGATCACATGAAGCTCCTGACAATTTGAGTTTTGAGTGAAATAGTAACATAAATTTATTGCTGTTTACATATAAATATATAAATGGTACCATTCCTGATCTTACAACAAAGATGTACAACCTTGTAGAGTTACTTCATCAGAAATGAAGTATGCTAATCTTCCCCTGGAGGTTTCCCTTGTTGCAGAATTATGATTATTCTTTGAATTTCAATGTTCAAATTAAAATGTTTACCCAGACGCATATAAAGTTAAACTCCCCCACAAGCATCATTCATTACACACATGCTAGATCCAAGTTCTGCTTTTGAACTAGATCGCTGGGTCATGAGCCAGTTTTTCTTGCTCTGGTTTTGTTTTTGATTCTCGACTAATAGGAAATGGATCCTCTATATTTTGGTAAAGTTCTGTTAGTTTTGAAATCTGATGACCCTGTGTTCTTATATTTCTTTCTTTTTAAGAGAGAGAGAGAGAGAGAGAGAGAATCAATTTTATTTAGTTTCCATATGGTGCTGGGGTACAAACCCATGTCCTCATGCACGTCAGGCAAGCACCAAAACCGCTGAGCCACTGGTCCAGCCCCCTGAACTGCCCTTTTTAAAGGCATGATTTTCATCTTACTTACCTGGTCCTTATATTTGTTTTATTCTCTAATTCTGTGCCTAGTGTTGCATTTTGGATAGCTATGACATTGTTCAAGGAGGGTGGGATTAAGAGCTTTGCTGTAATTAATTTGATGCTCTTTTTGAGAGAGGTGAAGACTCTTCTCTGCATGTAAAATGCTGCACATATCAATAGTTGAGGTGGTTAATTTTGTTGTTTAAATCTTCTACAGTGGGTGCTAGCACTTTCCTTAAAGCACAAATAGTAAATATTTTAGGTTTCGCAGAGCATATAGTTTCTGTCCTAACAACTCAGCTGCGTGCTAATGGAAAAGAAAGTAAGTGCATCAGCAGAACTGTTTTCCAATAAAATTTTATGCACGAAAATTGCCAGTCAGCTTGTAAGTCATAATTTTCTGTCCCTGTTCTATTTCTTTTGTTTATTTGTTGTCTATTGATCTATCAAATCCTTTAAGGTGTGATAAAATTTTCAAAAAAATAATTTATTCTTTTTTTTCTTCAGGGCTGAGGACTGAACTCGGGGCCTTGCGCGTGCTAGGCAAACGCTCTGCCACTGAGCTAAATGATACATATGGTTACACTCTCGTATCTCTTGTATATATACATAATATCCCACATCTCTTCCATCTGCTAATCTATTCTTGGGTCCTTGGTTTTCCAGCTACCTAAGTTCCTCTTCCCTGGCTATATCCATGCCACCATTCATGAGTCTTCCCTGGTTCTTAAAAAAATTCCTGTTTCTGTATTATGTAGTCAATTCCTAATTTTATGCTTGCCTTAAATTCTTAATCTGTTTCTTTCATTATTTCATCTTCCTCTGCTATGTGCCATTATTTATAACCTTGGTTCATTATAGCGAGCATCCAGGGAAGGGAGTCAAGGTCAGATTCTAGTTGGTAAGACCTCTAGTAAATTTGGGTTGCTATTTCTTACCCACCTTCTGAATCTCCAAGAGTCTGTTATGGATTTTATGTTAGCTTTTAAAATGCACATGGTTCCTTTTGGTTGTTGTTGTTGGGGTGTGTGTGTGTATGTGTGTTTGCTGCTTTAACATTGGGTTCAATGCAGCCAGCAGCATGGGCTAGTTCAGTGTCAGTGTGTGTTCCCTATACTGTTGTCCATTGTCAAGCTGTACTGCTGTGTTTGAAAAGGACAGTGTATAACATGGATGCTTTCCAAATGTCAGTAATTTTGACTATTGAGGCACACTGCTATATAATTGACTTGACCACACCAATCACCTTCTCTGGGGACTGCTAACATAAGTAGATGCCATACTGCAGTTTGGTATACTTGGAGTATATTGCTTGGGCTCAGATTTTCTTTTCTTGATGAGCCCTGAAGGGCCAAGAGTCTATCGGAAAGGGTGTAATTCATGCACCTCAATGATGATTTTCTGGTTCTACTTCTAGTAATCCTTACTAATCTTAATGATTTACTGTGATAGGAGAGTTGACATCTTATAATTTATGTTGTTTTAATAAAAAGTTTAAATTGAGTTTTACTTTCATTGATTTCCACAAAGTCAAGCAATTCACTTCAGCATTATAAATCTTGCACCTACACCAGATCTGCCCAAGCAGTGATGATGTGGAGCAATGCTTTTTCAATTCTTTTTATTTTCATACAACTTCCTAGTTTTGTAAGTCTTCTTGTGGGGAGATCTGCTTGAGAGTTCAAGACATCTTACCACCAGGCTTATGGAGCTTGTAGAAACCTGTCTTTTGGTAGAAAAAACAAAAAAATGAGATTTAAGCTATAAGCTAAATTAGTTTTTATTAAAGATACTCTTGTTAAGCTTCTGAAAGATAGTTAATTAATAAAAGATGTAGTGTTATGTGCTGAAGTTAATCAACAAGGCGACATGTAAAATCTTTCTCTGGGTTTTTTAAAAAAACAGGCTATATTTTTATTTTTGAGGTGGCTGGTATAGGAGTATTTTTAAAAATGGATAGATTGAGGTGCAATCTTTAGTTCTAACTATTTGAACACTTTCAAACTGTTTCCAGTTTTAGCTGAAAAATGCACCCTTTAGGAAAGTGCTTTGTGTGACTGATTTTTTAGGGGTATGTAGGTAAAGATGGACAGCCAGCTTTGGAAGAATTATGTCACCTGAAATTTTTTTTATTAATCATTTCTGTATCTCTCTCTTTACTCCTCTCTCCTATTGCTTTTTATGTCTTAACAACTCCTGAAAATGAGACATTCTCTTTAATCCTTCCTATCCTAGCATGGATTTTATACCTTATGATTTGCCTTACATGTGCTTTCACCTTTTCTCTTCCTATCCTCTCATTTTCCACCCCTCCAACAAGTCACAATGGCCTACCACTAGAATACTAAATATTTGTATGGGAGTGGCTTGATTTTACCCAACCTTTATCAATTATTCTAATATTCTTGAGCTTTCTCTGTCCTGCTCCTGCATCCCCCCTCAAAAAGAAAAGTGAATTATTATTTTCCTGATATTCTTGGCAACAGGAAGTGGGCCCAGAAGGGCCCAGATACTTCTCTCTTACTCATAAGACTCAGCTGACCAAGTTGCTCCAAGGAAAAACCGTATTTTATTCTTTTCTGCAAAACTTACAGGGGCAACATCACACCATTTGTGCCCAAAGAAAGCTAGCAATTGATTGTTCCATCACTTCCTGTGACTGGGTGGGGAAGGCTAATTCTTAGTTTTGGTCTATTTACTGAGACTTCTAAGTTTTAGGATTCATATCTATGATCTTATTTTGTGCCTTTTTTTTGTCGCACCCACCCTCTGTTTCATTTTCTTTCCTTGTTGCCTTCTGTTGGATTTAATTATGATTCCATTTATGAAAAAAACTACCAGTACTTTTTTCTCTTTGTGGATCTCTGAATTGAATGCAGGGGTCTCTTACATGCTGGACACTTGCTCTACCACTGAGTCACACCCCTGGCTATCTACTCATTTGGAAATTACACATTTTGTTCTTTTAGTTATTATCCTCAAAATTATAAGATACATTTAAAGTTATTAAAATATTAATTTATGAAAATATGTTATCCAAGACTTTTATCCTTTTCCTAGATAATATAGGAATTTGAGAATAATTCCATTTACTTTCATTCTAACTCATACGCTATTGTTTCTAGGTAGTTTTGTTCTAAATATTTTAAATGCCATATTTTTATTTTATACAGCCAATTATTCTGTCATATTTACCCATAAATTACCCATCTACTTGTCCTTTATTCTCTATTGCATTTTGGAGCTTCTACTTCAGATGATTTTTATTTTGTATGAAGTATTTTTTTTTTTTTTAGAATTTCCTTTAACACAGGTCTTCTGGTGATAGCTCAGTTTTTGTTTGTAAATCTGAAATGTCAATATTTTCTTTTAATTTAGGAAAGATATTTTTGCTGGGTATGAAATTCTAGATTGGTATTTACCACCACCACAATTCCCAATTTGAAGACATTTCACTGCTTACTGGCTTCCACTGTTGTCATTGTGAAGTCAATTGTAATTCTAACCTTTAATCTCTTCAAGGTCTTTTTATCTTGGATGTTTTTAAGACATTTTTAAAAAGTCTTTTCCCTTTCCTTTTGGTAGGATGCTTTTAGATGTGATTTCTTTTTATGTACCTTGCTTGGGATTGTGTTCTCGAATCAGTAGATTAATATATTTCCTTAGTCTTTATTCTTAGCTTTTCTCTATTTTAGATATCACCTCTGACACATCATTATTCTTTTGACAATCCAGTGAAATATTTGTTATAAGTTCTCAACATATTCTCTACATATCTCTATTTCCTGAATTTTCTTTTGTATTCCTTATTTCTTTTGAGCTATTTTATAATTCACTGTTTTTTTATCTCTATTATATCATTCAGATAAAACAAAACAAAAAAATCTTCAATGGGTTGTTTTTTTGTTTTGTTTTGTTTTTTTGTTTTGTCTTGTATTGCTTTGTTTTTGGTGTTAGAGATTGAACCCAGAGCCTCATTGTGTACCTTGCAAGGCAGGTTCACCAATTGAGCTTTTAATTTCAGATATTTTTTAAAATTCTAGATTTTTGCCTGTTTCTCTTTTAATATTGTTATTTAATAGTTTCCAGTTTCCTGTATCGATTTTCAATTTTCAACTTTTATTTCATTAAATATAATAGCTTTTTTAGTAGTCTATGTGCAATATTTTTCAATACATCACATTAGTGGGTTGTTTCTGTTGCATATTGTTTATATCATTTTTTAATTTAGTGTTTTTTTTTCCTTTTGTGCTTGGTTCTTTTTTAGTATGTTCAGGACATCGTATTTTTGTGAACTATTTTTGTCTTCTGGGATGATGTCTTCTCCCGGAGAGGACTTTCATTTCATTCTCTAGGTGTTTTGGAAAGCTACTTTTCTGGTACTTTTTTAGTCTTAGTTCAAAACATGAGATTCCTGAAAATTCAGATGATGTGGGGCTAAATTGCAAGCCTTCCTAGAATATTTTCAGTTCACCTCTACCCTGAGGACATGCTTTTTATGGTTATAGTTGAAAATGGAAATTAATTGATCAGTTCCAGCTTTTGGCAGTGTCTTGGCTTTGATTTCTGTCTCACTGGTTCCAAGAGGACTCCAAAACCCAGATGAACTTCACAATTTATTTTCTACCATAAGCAAGTACTTTTGGAAAAACTGCAGCTTTTAGTGGCTGCACTCAACCTCCTTCGTTATTGTTGTCCAGTCTTGGCCCACCAAGAGCTCAATACTTTTAAAGTATTGTTTATTTGTTTGCTTGGCTTTCTTAGTTTTTCTCAGTGAAAATGTCAATTCAAATGCTTCATCTGTTTTTCCTGTGTTACTTGAGGACAGCCTGCCCTTGGAGATCAGGAGCTTTAGTCTGTCTATGTTATGAACTTTGCTTGGGAGTAAAGACCCTAGTGAATCCACACTCCTGCCAAATGCTTCTTTACACACATTTGTCCCTTGGTCATCTGACTAAATACGATGAACTTTATTTGACTTCTCTGTGATGTATGCTAATCTACTTTTCTCAAGACACTTAAAAAAAAAAATGAACCTAAGTTTTTCAAAGCAGGTAATTCCTCAAAATTCCATTGGCAGGAATTTTTATAATAAAGTTAATGGAGAGTCATTGAAAGATTTTAGAAGCTAAGGAAGGAGATAAAGAGTTAAAAAAAGATATGGTAAAGTGTTAATTGAATTAGGCAGTCAAGAGTACACTGGCTGTTTGGGCAAGAGTACTTTTTAGTGAGATGGAGAGAAGAATGAATGGGAGCTGAGGGAGCAGAGGTAACAAATACAGCATATTATATAGCATGTTTTATAAGTTTGATTGCAAGGAATGAAGAAAAGTAGGATAGTAGTTCAAAGGGATTGTGAGAGCAAAGAACAGCTTAAGGATGGACGAGGTGGGCATATCTATGCTGAGAAGAAAGAGCTTGTTTGAAAAGAAGGTAGAGGATATTTGAGATAATTGATATAATTATTGATTCCATCAGGTTTAAGCTGGGAATGCACTAAAAAAAAATGGAGGCAAATTAATCCTCTGAGCAGAATTTGAACGTAGCTTCCATTGAGCTTGTTTGTTTCAGTGAAGGTCTTTAGGATTCATTCTGAGTGTAAGCTCTTAGAACAAATATCTTAGTCTATTTGGGCTTCTATAACAAAACACCGTAAACTGGGTGATTTATAAACTACAGAACTTTATTTTTTAGTTCTAGAGGTTGGAAAGCATAAGATCAAGGTGCTTGTAGACTTGATGTTTGGTGAAAGACCATTTCTTGGTTCATCTGGTTCATAGAAAGAGGTTTCTTTTTTGTGTCCTCACATCTCACATGGTTGAGAAGGTGTGGTGGTGGGTGGTGGGTGGTGGGAGACTCTTATTTGGGCTTTAATCCCATCCATGAGGGCTCCACTCTCATGACCTGATCACCTCCCACAGACCCCACCTTCTAATACTATCACATGGGAACACAGGATGTTAGGACTTACCATATGGAATTTTAAGGATATAAACATTTGGTCTAGGGTAGTAAGCCTCCTTATATACATCCCCAAGATAAGTTAGACACTGTCCTTTGCCTCATAGCTCTGCTTATATTCCCCCATTAAATTCTAACATAGGCTTACTTATCCTTTAACTCCACCAAAATCTGAGGTCCTTGAAGTCAGTACTTTTTTCTCTGTGTTCCCATAATAACAGCCATTCAGTTGTTGATTGAGTGAAGGACTGTTGTCCTTTCATATGTGTCCATAGAGTTTGAAAGGAAGAATCAGGAATGGCATTTTTTTTTTTATTCCGTTGTCCTGCAAAGCCTTTTAATATATTTTTGAACCTAACGAGTAAGGATATAAATGGCTGCCCTGGAGGCCTTTCCAACTGATTTGTACTTTCATTTAGATTTTACTTGTGGTAATGCATCCTTTGGGGTTCTCTTTGCTCTTGAAATAACTGCATAAAGCTATGGATTTATCTGCTTCTTATATAAACACATTTTATCTGGCATTGAAAACTGTTGCTTTAATTTGTGATCAGAATAAAATGACACCTCACTTCACATTTATTTTTAAAACAGCAAAAGCAGTTCTGTAAAGTTTTAATGCATTTGTTTTGAATTGATAATACATTCTTATTGTTTAAAATTCATGAGACACAAAGACTATACAATGAAGTTCTCCTTCCCATTTCATTCTTAGTTACCCTGATCCCATCCCCCAGACAATAGATTGTGTATGTGTCTGTGTGTGTGTGTGTGTGTATTCTTCCAAAGACATTTTGTAACCCAAAATCAAATACAAGTATTGTTTATCCTCATGTTTCCACAAAATGGCTCATTTTATATATTGTACTATAACTTGGTCTTTTCATTTAGTGCATTTCAGCTTTCTTCTTTTCATATTCTAATGTTAAAGATGAGACATTCAGCGGCATCTTGCAATTGTCAATCAGCAGCATTCATGGTGCAATCATTGCTGTCTGCATGTATGAATGAAAGAATTGTAACTCCTTGATGTTTCAGTCAACAGATCATGGAAGGACCACTCAGAAGAAATGTGATTCTAGTCTCTGTCTAAAAGGCTTCCAATTTCTAATAAAAATTAAGATGGGGGGCTGCAGCGGTGGCTCAGCAGTTGCAGCTCTTGCCTGGCATGTGTAGGCACGAGTTCAAACCCCAGCACCCACATACACAACTAAGTCAGAGCAATGAAAGCCATGTAAAAAACTCAAAGAAACTGATTCTTTCTCTCTCTCTCTCACTGTCCTTCTCAAAAAAATAAATTAAGATGGCTCTAGCATCAAAAGTAACATACATATGTGCCAGTATTTTTGAAAATGATCTTGGATATGTATTAGAACACAGAGGATGATATTCTATGGCTAAATATGGATTTATACAATTCCAAACCTAAAATGATTCAGAAAAGTTTGAAACTGAGGAAGTTCTAGAAATCCCTTAACCAGTTCATTTCACTGACCTTTTCTTTTGTATGTATGTGTAAGAGTGATTAATGACAGAATCCTATAAATCAGTCTGAAAGAGCTCTCAGTCAAAAATTAAAATTGTAGGGGCTGGAGCAGTAGCTCAATGGATGCAGCGCTTTCCTGGCATGCACGAGAACCCAGGTTCAAACCTCAGCACCACGGACACAACTAAGTGTCAACGAAGCAAAGGCCAGATGAAAAAAATAAAATGGATTCTTTCTCTCTTACTCTTCCTCTCTTTAATAAAAAAAATTAAAATTGTAACTCACAGTAAAACATGTCATAGTTTGAAAGTGCTGTAACATTTTGTTTTTATTCAGCTAAATAGGATTTTGCTTGAGAGATATGTAGTAATTAATTAACTAGCCTCTCTCCTAGTGATGAGCATTTAGGTTGTTTATAATCTTTGTTTCTTTTCCTCCCCCATCCCTAATACTAGGGATTAAACCCAAGGCCTCAAATATGCTGTACAAGTGTTGTACCACTGAGATATACTCTAGCCCCAACCCCTTTTAAGTTTTAATTTTGTGATGGTGTCTCATACTGGTCTCTAACTTGCAATACTCTTGCCTCAGCCTCCTGAGTAGTTGGAATTACAGGTGTGTACTGCCAAGCCTAACAAAATCTTCTGCTGTTATAAGCAGTGTTATAGGGTATGCATGGATCATGATCGAGTAGACTTGTAACTTCCTAAAAGTGAGATTTGATTGTGCATTTAACATTTTGATAGAGCTTCCTAATTAGTTTCCAAATATAGAGTTGGTTTTTCTTCTTTGTTTGGAGCTTTACTCACATTAATTTGGAGGAGAATTACCATTATTACTGATGTTGACTTTTTGGTTTTCTTAGGAGCATTCTTTCTCTTAATATGTCTTTTGTATGTTATTTTTATCTTTTTATTGAATTTTCTTTTTATTTGTTCTTTTTAGTTACACATAACATTAGGATTCATTTTGATGTAACTAGAAAACCATGGAATATAATTTGCTCTAATTCAGTCCTCAGTGCTTCCCCTTTCCCTCTCCTCTTCCTTCTTTTCTACTGATCTTTCTGCTATTATAGTTTTTTTTTTTAAAATTTAGTGTCCTGTAGAGATACATGGTGATGAGATTCACAGTGGCATATTAATGCTTGTACACAGGAGAACTCTATGGGATTCATTCCACCTTTATCCTTATCCCTTCCCTCTTGCCTTATCTCAGTCCCCTTCATCTAGTCCACTGGCCTCCAGTTCCATCCATTTACCAGCAAATGGCATAATTTCACTTTTGACTGAGTAAAACTCCTTTGTGTATGCATATCACATTTTCTTTATTCAATTGTCTGTTGACAGCCACCCAGCCTGGTCCCATAACTTGTATATTGTGGCTTGCACTGCTGTAAACTTTGGTATGCATGTATCACTATAGTATGCTGATTTTAGTTCTTTTGGATAAATACCAAAGAGTGGAATAGCTGGTTCATATGCTAGTTTCATTCCTAGTCTTTTGATGAATTTGCATACGGTTTTCCAAAAGCGGTCATACTAATTTACAGTCCCACCAGCAAGGTATGAATTTACTTCCCCCTACCTTCTCCCCAGCAATTGTTGTTCTTTGTATTCTTGATGATTGCCATTCCAACAGGGGTGAAATGAAATCTCAGTGTAGTTTTGATTTACATCTCCTGATTACTAAAGATGTTGAATATTTTTTTTCCATGATTTTTTGGAAATTTGTATCTCTTCATCTGAGAAGTATCTGTTTAGTTATTTTGCCCATTTATAGTTGGGTTACTTGTTTATTTGTTGTTCAGTTTTTTGAGTTCTTTATATATTTGGGATATTAGTCCCCTATATGAACAGGTGTAAAAAATCTCATTCTGTAGGTTCTCTCTTCATGCTATTATTTCCGTTGCTGAGCAGAATGTTTTTAATTTGATGCCATCCACTTTTTTGTTTCATTGCATGCGCTTTAGGTGTCTTATTAAGGTTCCTATATAACGGGTTGGTGTGTTAGGCCTACATTTTGTTCTAGTAGTTATAGAATTTCTGGTTTAATTTCTAGGTCTTTATCCACTTTGAGTTGGTTTCTGTGCAGGGTGAGAGACAGTGGTTAAATTTCATTCTTCTACATATGGATTTCTAGTTTTCCGAGCACCATGTGTTTTTAGGCTATCTTTTCTCCAGAGTACATGTTTGGCACTTTATTTACTATAACTGTATTCATGTGGGGTTTGTCTGTCTTGTTTTATTTTATTGGTCTTTGTGTCCGATTTGGTGCCACCAGTGCCATGCTGTTTTTGTTACTATAACTCTGTAGTATAATTTGAGGCCTCCGGCATCACTTTTTTTTGTTCAGGATTACTTTGGCTATTCTGGATTTCTCATTTTTCCCAAATGAATTTTAGAACTGCTTTTTCTAGTTCTGTGAATAAAGTCATCAGCATTTTGATGGGGTTTGCAGTGAATCTGTATAATGCTTTCAGTAGCATAGTCATTTTGAGAATATTAATTCAGTCCATCCAAGAACATGGGAGGTCTTTCCATGTTCTAAGATATTCAACTTATTTATTCAAGGTTCTATAATTTTCATTATGGAGGTCCTTCGCCTTCATTAGATTAATTCCCAATTATTTTATTTTTGAGGTTATTGTGAATAGGATAGTTTTCCTAGTTTTTCAATAGATTAGATTTATTATTGGAGTACAGGAAAGATTGATCTATGTGTGTTGATCTTGTTTCCTGCTACTTTTCTAAATTTGTTTTTCATCTCTAGAAGTCTTATGGTAGAGTTTTTTTTGGGGTCTTCTAAATACAGAAACCTGTTTAAATATAGGATTATTATTTTGCTTTTGAAAATTCATTCCTTTTCTTCTAGCATAACTTCTAACTGGTTGCATTTAAAGGTAATTTTTAAAAATACAAATCAGTTTCTTTCAAACTTCATTGAAAAAAGCTTCTATAACTGAAATAATTTGTGTTCTTTATAAATTTAGCAGTCTCATTTAAATTTTATCAAGTTATTAAATTATCTTAGAGAAAAATAGATTAGTTAACAACAGAAGGCCATCCTGCAGCTTTCTTAGAGGAAAATGTGCTATGAACAATGTGTAATGATAGTGCTTTACTTCACTTACTCCTGACTATTGAACACTGAACAGATCTGCATGTCTTGTGCTGCTCTTGGGCCTGAATTCAAGCTTCACAAGATTGTGCTGGAGTGTAATGCTACTTGGGAACCATTCATCATTACTCTGTTGGCCAAACTTCCTGGACATTGGGTATCATCCAGATCATTTGGTAACATTCATACTTTACACTCAGTTTTCCTGCTCAGTCTTTGGCAGGTAAAATATTCAATTCCATTAAATGGATCTGCAAAGTATTCTTAAAATATCTGATCTCCCTCACTGCTCCATTTTCCCCCCTCCCCCAGCTTCGTATTCTCATTAGGAAAGTGTGTTTTCAGTTCTAACATAAATCCATTTGAAAGGCCACATGCTGTCATATTGGAATTCTGCCATTGATTGCCTGCTATTTCAGCAGGTCGGGGCCTGCAAGCTGAGTGTGAAGAAAAGACTTATTTTCCTTCATGAAATTGTATTCTGCATTAGTATGCACAGCTTTGTGAACAATGTCAAACAAAGTGAAATTTTTGATTATGAAAACATTGATGATTCATGCCATCAATGGGTTTAAAGTAGTAGTACATGTGTTTTTATTCAAATAATGTTTATTAGGCTTTCTTTTAGTGCAAAAAGTATAAAGAACAAAGCAAAGATAGCATATAGTTTTACCATTCTAGCAACATTTATTGTTTAAAAGACAATATAGGTACGATTAGAAAATTTAAACAATCCAAAGAGGAATGAAAGAGCAAAAATTTTTTTCTACCTCAGACTTTTTCCACCTTAAATTACCTATTCTTAGGCATTCCTACATATTCCCCCAAATATATTTGCAGATATACATAATTTTGCATGCATACATGTACTCTGATCTCTTTAAAAAATGAAAATTACACAAAATAAGTCACATTATACAAATATTTTTCTCCTTATATATTTCACTTAATGTCTTAGCTCTCTTTATGTGAAAATATGTGAATCTAGCTCATTTTTTATCAATATTGAATGTACGAGCATAGGGGCAACTATTAGTGAACATTTAGGTTAATATTCGGATTTTCCCCATTTTACGCAATGTTGCAATACACATTCTTACTTGGGATTACTGAGAGTATATCTGTAGATTAAGACAGGTAGCACAGCACAGTAATTAATTTCAGGGATTCTGTGCCAGACTGGAGTTTGAATTCGTTATTTTCTTTTCGTTAGCTATATGACCTTGGGCAGGTTATTCTCCACCTTGTCAGATGAGCCTAAGGGTAGCACATGCCTAAGATGGTGTCTTAGTCCATTTTGTGTTGCTGCAACAGAATACCACAGAACTGGGATATTTATAAAGAACAGAAACTTTCTCATAGTTCTGGAGTCTTGGAAGTCCAAGATCAAGGTGCTGGCAGGTTTAGTTACATGGTGAGGGCTGCAATCTGATCCAGCGATGGTACCTTATTGCTGTATCCGAGGGAGGAATGCTGTGTCCTCATGTGACATGGCAGAAAGCAGAGGGCAAGAGAGCTCCTTTAAAGGACTTTAATCCCATCTATCAGGAAGAGCCCTTGTAGCTTCATCATCTCTTAAACTCCCATTGTTTAATACCCTCACGTTGAACACACCTGAAGTTTAGAGGGTGCACGTTCAAACCATATCAGTTGGTATGAGGATCAACATATATGAAGAACTTGGATTGATGCTTGACGTATATAATGTGACCACTCAATGCTAGCCATTGTTGTCAACAGGATGGTAGAATTTGTGACACTGTGTGCTAAAAAGCTTCATTCTGGGAGAGAAGAAAAGTTGGAATAAAGGGGAAGAAGGGAGACAAAGGAGGAAAAGAAGATCAGAAAGAGGAAGAGGGAGATGAAATAGAGGTTGGAAAGAGAATGCTGGGAAGGAAGAGGGCAAGATTATGTGATGCAGAGGAAGAACAAGCTAGATAAGGCCATGTAAATGAGTATGGAAAGCAAGGATGCAAGGTTTGGAGAAAAATTGAAGACTCACACTGACAGGTGGAGAGGCTGCATTATATTACCCCTCTGTTTGTTCGTGGCACCTAGTCCTTGAAGGTCTCTTTCTTCGTTTCCTTGCTTAGTTATGCGCTAATTTGTTGTCTTTTATAACCATTGCCAACTCCATGGCCCTCCTTATCCCATAGGCATTTCTTTCGTTTAAAAAAATCAGCTAATTAATTTAAAGCAGAAAATAAGACTTGAACATTTTTTTTATGTTCAACATGATGTTTTGAAATATATACACATTGTGGAATGATGAAAGTGAGCTAATTAACATTTATTATCTTGCAAACTTTACTTTTCTGAGGTGAGAACACTAAAATTCTACTCTTAGCAATTTGGAAAAATATAATTTACATCATTTATAGTAATATGTTGTACAATGGATCTCTTGAATTTACTCTTCCTATCTAACTGAAATGTGGGATTCTTTGACTAATACATCTCTAATCACTCTTGCCCTCTGGCACCTAGTAAATTCCATTCTCCTCTCTACTTCTACAAATTCAACTTCCATAGATTCTATGCACAGTATGCAAAAGTTCCTTTCCGTCTACATCCTTCACAGCATTTGTCTTTTCTACAGTAGCCATTCTAACAGGCATGAGATGATACAATGCATTGTGGTTTTAATTTGCATTTTCTGATGATCAGTGATTTTTCATATATTTATTGACCATTTGTATGTCTTGTTTTGAAAAGTATCTATTCAGGTCTTTTACCCATTAATCAGATTATTTGGCTTCTTGCTATTGAGTCTGAGCTCCTTACATATTTTGGGTATTAACCCCTTATCACATGTAGGGGTTGCCAATAATTTCTCTCATTTCATAAGTTGTCTTGTAACTTCACTGAGTAGTTCCTTTGTTGTGCAGAAGATTTTTAGCTTGATGCAATCCCATTTGTCTATTTTTACTTTTGGTACCTGTGCTTTTGTGTTCATATTAAAAAAATAATGCCAAACTAATGTCATAGGGTTGTCATCCTATTTTTTGTGCTAGCAGTTTCCCAGTTTTAGGTTTTACATCTAAGTTTTTAGTCCATTTTGAGTTAATTTTCGTATATAGTGAGATATAGGGGTCTAATTTCATTCTTCTGCATGTGCATGTACAGTTATTCCAACATTGCTTATTGTTTTTCCTTTTTCAATTTGTCTTTTATTGGCACCTTTTTTTGAAAATCATTTGACCACAAATGTGTGGATAATTTCTTGCTTTATATTTTGCTCCATTGGTCTAAGTGTTTATAGTAATCAAAACAGCATGGTATTGGAATAGTTTTTCTAAAGAGAGAGGGACAATGAAAGAGAAAGAATCAGTTTTAGTTTTTCATGTGGCTTCATTGCTCCAACATTTTGCTGCGTACATGGTGCTGGGGTTCAAACCCATGTCCTCACGCATGCCAGGCAAGTGCTGTAACTGCTGAGCCACCACTTCAGCCCCTACTATAGTTTTTATAGTCAGGTAGTACAATACATATAGTTTTGTTCAGGATTGTTTTGACTATTTGGGGATTTTATATTTCCATAACAGTTTTAGGATTTTTCTTCTGTGAAAAATGTCATTGAATTATTCATAGAGATGCCATTGAATCAGTAGATTGCTTTGGGTAGTATGGACATCTTAACACTATTGATTATTCCAATCTATGAACATAGGATGTCTTTGTATTTGTCTTCACTTTCTTTCATTAATGTTTTGTAGTTTTCAGCATATAGGTCTTTCACCTTCAAATTTTTTCTTAATATTTTTCTCTGAAGCTA
The DNA here is from genome assembly GCA_004027875.1 of Aplodontia rufa. NCBI lineage: Eukaryota > Metazoa > Chordata > Mammalia > Rodentia > Aplodontiidae > Aplodontia > Aplodontia rufa. The sequence continues at coordinate 32,964 of PVKS010010086.1, read as the reverse complement.
TTATAGATTGAATTATTTTCTTTTTTGAATATCATTGTTATTAGTATATAGAAATGTTAGTGCTTTTGTATCTATTTTGTATCCTGCAAATTAGCGACTGTTTATTAGTTCCAAATTGTTTTTTTTTTATTCTTTAGGGTTTCCTACATATAAAATCATCTCTTTTGCAAACAGAAACAATTTAACTTCTTCCTTTACGTTTTGGATGTGCTTTGTTTCTTTTTCTTGCCAAATTGCTCTGGGTAGAACTTCCAGTACTGTATGATCTAGAAGTGAAAAGAGCGGGAGTTTTTGCTTTTTTATTTTAGAGGAAGAATTTCTAACTTTTCACCATTGAATATGATGTTAGCTGTGGATTTGTCTTATGTGGACTTAATTATGTTTAGTTACATTCTGTGACTAATTTGTGGAGAGTTTGAATTATGTAAGAATGTTGAATTTTGTCAAATAGTTTTTTACATCTATAGGGATGATAATATATATATCCTTCAGCCTTGAAATCATTGTTTAGAAAGCTAGGCTTTGAAGGGAGAGAACAGGGATTTCTAAATCCTAAAATATCCTATAAATACCAAGAGAAAATTTGGATGTTGGGATGTTAAATTTCTTCTCAGTTTCAGTGGAGATATGCTTTACAGGAAGTTACACAATCAAAGAGCTCGTCCTCTTATGTTCTGAGAGGAAAGGAGGGGAGAGAGAAAAAAAAGAGGTGCCAAGAGGTGTGACAGTGTCCAGGGTTAGAAGTGCTTAGTGATATAGGGGACATCCCACATGGTAGAGGACAGGTAGCATATTTATTTCACAATTCTCCTGTTAGCAAATTTGTCTACTTAGACAACATGATTTTATTATTTTACAGTTCTAGAACTTAAAAGTCATGAATGAGTCTCACTGGACTAAAATCATGATGTCAAGCTGTGTTTATTTCTGGAATCTCTAAGTGAGAATCTATTTTGTCTTCTGCAGGTTGCCTGAGCTCCTTATCTTGTGGCCCCTTCCCCACTTGTATGGGAAACAAAGGTCTGGTAGATTTCTTCTCCTATCATTTCACTCTCATTCTGATTCCTCTGCTCCCAGGCCCACTTTTAATGACACTTGGATCCATCTAGATAATCAAGGATGACTTCCCATTAAGGCAAACTGACTTTAGCATACTTTATTTCCCCTTGCCAAATAACATTCACAGATTCTGGGGATTAGTACATGGACATCTTTGAGGGGCCTTGGCCCTTGCCCTGCCTACTTCAGTGGGTAGCTTGGAACAATACGTGTGTCTCTTAGTTTGATACAGTGTTAGAATGACATAGTGATGTGCAGACAACTGTTTTGTGGAGATTGAGAAAGTTATCTGGAGAGGTAGACTAGAAGGCAGTTTCACAGAGCCATGCAAGATATAGAAAAAGCAGCAATGAGTTCCTAAATCTACCAGGGGAGATCAGTGATGCTGGAAAAGCAGCAGGGCTTCAGAGGGGCCAGAGGAGGAAGAGGCTCTGAAGGTGAGGACTTTAGAAGAAGCAAAGGTGCCAGGTATATCTTAGTAAGTACCTGTCCCTATGACCAAGTGAGCAAATGACTTATTTCAAGGGCTGCATGTGAATTACAGCCCCTCATGAGCACAAATAAGCTTCCCCTGTACCCAGGAGACATCTTGGGAAGGGAGGAGTTAGAAATCTCGAGTTACTAGCCTTAGCCAAAAAGATTGAGCTAGATGACAATTAGGATTCAGCTTAAAATGGTAAATATTTTTTCTACCACTGGGGAAATAGGAGTCTAGGGAAGATGAAATAAATTTTGCCTGGTGTATATATTTTGTTCCCCCTTTGCCAATATATATAGCAAGAGGTGTGTGTGTGTGTGCACGCGCGTGCATGTGAATGGATATATTTCTTAGACTATGCATTTACTTAGTCGTCTTGGAGTTGCATTTCACTGCAGAGAAGCTCTTTGTACTTAGATAATAAGTACATTGGAAGAAAGAGGAGGCTTTGAGAAGTCCTTTCTGAACTGCTTCCTGAAACCTGCCTGTGGCAGTGGGCTGTGATCAGTCCAGCATCAAACACCATTTTTCAGTACCCAGCTGTGTCATTAGTATTGGAATATTTGTTAGTTTTTCTTTGTACAAAGATTCAGATCATCTCAGCTACAACAAAAGCATAGATTTTGGTCCAGATCAATATTTCAGATATTGGTTCTGAAAGTCAGCTTATTTTTAATGTAACAATTGGAGTTGAACTATTTGGGAGTTTGTTCTTGAAAATCTACTGATGTCCAACCTCTAGCAGTGGGTTGATTGTGAAACATACATTTTTTAAAAAACTTAGTATTCCGATTCAGTGGATCTTGGTTTGAAAATGAAACTATCTTTGTAAATAACATTACATTCTCTGGTAAGATTTAGTTGCAATTTAAGCAGCTGCCTGAAGCGCAATAGAATACAAAGTTTTTTTAGAAGTGCAGTTAGTGAAACTAGGATCATAAAACCTCATTAAAATGAAATGTTTGTTTTATAACAAAGCATAAATGAATTTAACTATAGGACATTATAAGCATGGTAAATTCTAACCATTATATTATGGGTTAATCAAAGAATACTAAAGGATGTTTCAGCAAACATTCACATTTTCAAATGAGAACATGGCCAAATAGTAATGCTGAAGAAAATTGCTAATATATCGAATGGGATTTGTTGCTTCCCCCTTTTCTCCTCTTTTTTTTCTTTCTCCTGATGTGCACCTCTAGTTATGTTTGCTGTTGCATATTATACTCTACAATATGAAGCTTATTCTACAGACTAGGGAGTAAACCTGTAGTGGGCCATCTAATGGATACAGGACAAAACAGGGAATGCTGGCAGGACACACCTACAAGGAGAGATAGCAATGTGCAGAAGTAAGGGACAACCAGAAAGGTGTCATATCATATTTGGGGCAGTTTAGGTGGTGGGACAGACATGGGGAACACATACAGCTTATGAACAAGTAAGATACTACATAAAATAGTCTACTTAATGAGAAAAATAGTTCACAAAAGCATCATGGTGCTTTCAACAAAGCAAAATCATTAAGAAGGAAATTTGACTTCTGAGATAACTTGAATTCAGGTTGAATGTAGTGATTTAGGTGATAACAACTACTTTTTGATGTACCCTAGGCCCATTTTCCTAGCTGCAGCCAGAGGATTTGATTATCATACAATATATGACAGAGAACCTTCACAAATTTGGTCCAAGAGAAGCTGGGTCGTCAATACATGGAACTGAGCAGAACTAGGAATTCAGTCCAGAGCTTCAAAAGAAAGGGCCAGCAGTCAGGTGTTTGTGGAGCAGTGACTGACTTAGGATGTATCTCCTGTTCATTTGACAGATACCAATAAGTAAGTGGAGCACGGCAGTGGTGGTCTTCTCCCACTCTTGGTTGTATTAGTGCAAGGACTGTTAACTGGTTATTACTGCAATCTTTCCCTTCTAGGCTATTTCATACCCATTCTTCTCAAACCTTAACATGCTACCTGTTACCAAAGGAATTAGTCAACATATAGGTAGATTACCTGACTCTAAAAGTCCAGGGTGGGGCCCGAGAAGCTGTATTTTTCACAAGCTGATGCTGTTAGCTGTTGCTGCTGGTGGTCCAGGAAGGACACTTTGAGAAGTAAGGTCTACTCCATATTGTTATACATTCTTCTCTTAACAGAAGTCTTACCATGACATTTCCCTTCTCAGAATCCCTCTATGTCTCTAAAATTACTGTCACCAAAAATATTCATCTTACTGTGTATGCCTTCCATAGGACGGCTCCAAACTCCCTTTCCATTTGTTTTCATCGGTCTCCTACTTATTACTATGCTTTGGCTAACCTGGTGAAGCCCCTTGATCTTTCCTTTATCCGAGAAGACACTGAACTCCCTCCACACATCACATATTCCTTACGTGCCTTTCTTTTGCATTCTCAACTCTAAACTTCATAGACTGCCTCAGCTTACCATTGTTTACTTTTCTTAAATTCTCTTTCGGATGTTAGGTGGTGGCAGCTGAATCTATGTCTTACTTTGAATCACTGTCACATCTAATTATGTGTTATGTATTGATATATTTGTGGAATTGACTCTTCTCAACTGTTATATGCATCTATTATGACATTTCTCTGTAAAAGTGCTCTCCGCAGTTAATATATTAGATTATTTCCTTTATAATTGGTAATCTTGCTTTCTTTCCTTCATTTAGTTATCATTTGCCAGTATGTCACAGTTAAAATGGATGCATCTGCTCCTTTTAATTTATTGTCTTACTAAACTAATGGATTTTAACTTATGTACAGTTCTAAGCCACTTCCTGGCCTAAAGGTGACCACTGAGTTGAGTAGTAAAGTACAATTGGTTTTATGTTAATTAATGCTTTTTTCACTTATTTTCTGTTATTTAATGTGTTGAACTTCCCAGCAGCTAATTTGTTTTTTAAAACATTCCATGATAAATGTTTGTGAAAATGTATTGAATAATGACCATGATATTTTTCTTTACAGCAAAATAGACTTTGATTAAATTCCGCAAATGTTAATTGGACGCCTACCACACACAAGCCACTGTGGGTGATACTAAAATGAATAACATTCCTTACCAAATGGGAAATTTCATTCTATGCAAGCACTCAGGGCAACTCATGTGACTTTCTTCCCTTTTATGTTTTCTTCATGTAGGGGGTAAAGGTAGATAGTAACAGATGGAACTTTTCTTTTTATTCAGCTTACAGTTTTGATAATCACCAAATGAGAAGATTCTAGTTTACATTATAGTTTCTCTGTACCCAAGTCTTATTAAACTGAGACATTTACACAGGTGGTAGCATTGTATAATAGGCCACAATATTAAAATGCAAATTGAGCTGAAATATCGTATTTACATATGGTGTTCATTTTTTTAACATTAAAAATTCTTTTAAAGCCCTACAGTGAAAGTTATTGAATTCTGCCTTAAAATTTATTGATTGAACCTTGAGGTATGAGACAGTGAATTTAAATGAATGTATTTAAATGATCCTATTATTTATAGCATGCACAACAAGAGATGTTAGCTAGATGTCTCAGAACTTAACAAGAACCAAAGTAAACTCTTGATTCCTATACATTCTCTATGAGTTTGACTATTCTAGTTACCTTATATGGGTAAAATCATATAGTATTGGGGCTGGAGCAGTGGCTTGGTGGTTATGGCACTTCCCTGGCATGCCCAAGTACATGGGTTCAAACCCCAGCACCCATGTACACAACTAAGTGTCAGAGCAATGAAAGCCATGTGAAAAACTCAATAAAAATGATTCTGTTTCTCTCTTGCTGTCCTTTCTAAAAAAAAAATCGTATTTTTTTTGTGACTGGCTTACATTAATGCTATTTGTTTAATATTGAAAAACTAAAAGCAACCTAATAGAGTAGTTAAATAGACTAATATTGCTGTACTTTTGATAACATGCAATTATTTGTTCATTTTATAGAATAGATGTAGAGGTACTGACAATGAACGAAGCAATGATGCAGACAAGTATTACCATCTTGGGTGCAGGTGGTAAACACTGGCCAGACTTTGGGTACCATGGTTCAGATCTGGAATGTTCACCAAAGACCAGTGCGCTGAAAATAGGCCACCAGTGTAGTTTTGTTCAGAGGTGCAGCTCTAGGGCGGTGAGGATCATCAGGTTCTGTCTGATCTCTGGATTCTTCCATTGATGGGTTCATAGCTGATGGGCATCATTGGAAGTGGTGGAACAGGAGGTAGGGCCTCGTTAGAGGAAGTAGGTCACTGAGGGCCCTGAAACGTTTTATCTTGTCCCCAGCATTCTCTCTGCTTCCTGGATGCCACGAAGTGAGCAGCTTTCCTTATGTCCCTTAAGCCTTGCTGTTTTGCCGTGTTTTAGGCCCAAAGCAATCAAACTGACCATGGACTGAGACCTCGGAAACCATGAGCCAAAAATCAACCTTTCTTCTGTTTAAGTTGTTTATGTCAGGTATTGTGGTCATGGTGATAAAAGCTGACTTACACACTGCATATATTCTGGAGGTTTTGTCAATAGTATATATTATTGGTTTAGGTATGGGATTTGAAGAAAAGGTGACATTAACTAGTGTTTGTGGCCTGTGGAAAGGAAGGGTGGAGAAAACGTTCCCTGAGGTTGGAAAGACAGTGAAAGGAACAAGTTGGGATATTTTCTTCTATGTGATCACAAGTTGATTTTCTTAAGACATATAAATATACTACCCAGACACATAAAAAGATAACATAAAATGATAAACAATCTAAAAGAAAAATGAGCAAAGTTTTTTTTTCTCTTAAACAGAGACAGTGAGAGAAATTGAGGTCATCAGTTTTATTTAGTATCCCTTATAGCCCTCGTTGCTCTGACAGTGTACGTGGTGCTAGGGTTCAAACCCCGATCCTTGTGCATGCCAGGCAAGCGCCGTAACCGTTGAGCCACTGCTCCAGCCTGAGCAAAGGGTTTTAAGAAGAAATTCTTCTTTTTATTTTTTTTAAAGTGAGAGGGACAGTGAGAGAGAAAGAATAAATTTTTATTTAGTTTTTCATGTGGCCTCTGTTGCTTGGAAACTTCGCTGTGCATGTGGTGCTGGGGTTCAAACCTGCGACCCCACGCATGCCAGGCAAGCACTGCAACAGCTGAGCCATTGCTCCAGCCCCAAGAAGAAATTCTTCTAAAGATAAATATTCTATGCACTAGTAATCATACAAATTCATCTTTATGTAATGAGACACTGGTTTTCGCCTAGCAAAATGACAAGATTTTAAAAAGTGATAAAACTGAAATTGGTGTGTAAAAGCATTGCTCAGAGGAATGCATGATGGTACACTCTTTTAGATGGTTAGTGTGGCAATGTATCTTAAAACATACAAGATTTTCATATTGCTTTACCCAGAAATGTAGCTTTTAGGAAATTTTCCCTAGGAAATCAGAAACGTGTGCAAAAATTTACATAGCACTGTTTACCTATGTGCTGAGGGGATTTAAAAAATGGATGTATCTGTATAGAGTACTGTGTTAATATTAAATGTCATGACATGGGGAAATGTCTGCACATATCAAAATGATCTGTTTGATGAAACAAGTTGGATGGCAATGATATTTTTATAAAGGAGAGTAGGGAGAAATTAGAAAAGACTGGCACTGGTAAGTGTGGTTTAAAATATCTTTAAGCTTTTAGATGTCATCTCAAAATTTAGATTGCAACATGAGAGGTTAAAAAGAGCTGAATGTGTGGATTTTTGTATGAATTTGTGCATCTGCCATACTGGGCAGCGTGATGTCCGTGTACAGAGAAAACAGTTTGACCTCTGTCATGTGTGTTACTGATAAGTTAAAAAAATTCCCAATTTCTTCAAGTTGGATCTATAAAGTCAGAAGTTTTCAGTGAAAGTTAACACTCACTGAAGTTACTTACAGAGTCACAGTTGCCTTTGTATGGTATGCTATAAGCATTTTTGGAATAATTTTGCTTCCCTCCTGGTTTCAAGGACTTTCCCCTACATTGTTGAAAACACTATCATTGATAAAATCAATTTGTCAAAGAGACATCTGCCCTCCCATGTTTATTGCAGCACTATCCACAAAAGCCGTGATATGGAATAACCTAAGCGTCCATCAGCAGGGACTGGATAAAGAAACTGTGCATATGTACAATGGGCATACAGTTACAGCTTGACAGGAATAAGTGTTGGTATTCTATTGAACAGTAGGGTGACTTAACATTAGCGAATTACATATTTTAGAAGAGAAGATTTTAATGTTCTCACCATGAAGAAATGATCAATGAGGTGATGAATATGCTAATTGCCTTGCTGGAGCCTTGTATAGATGTATCAAAATATCACATTATACCTGATAAACACATGTCATTATTATGTGCCCATTAAGAATGATAAAACTTAAAAAAAAAAAAACCTCCACCCGTAACAACTGTTCTCTATCCCTGAAATAGGCTAAGAGCTTTAAGAAGCAGTGCTTGCAGGTGTAAGAGGGGTCAAAGGCTTAGGATACATTAGCAAGCAGAGAAAATTCTTAGGAAATCTGAAAATAAGGCTCTTTCCGTCCCCCACAGTGCTGCAGAGTTGGGGAGAGGTACAAAACCAGGATGCACCCTGTTTTAGTGGTTTTCTTGTCATATTGTGTGAATAAACCAAGAACCTTCCACCCACCATTTCCTCTCTTCTGGCAGGAACTGTGGCCAAAGTGCAGGAGAGGGACTGGTCCCAAAGGGGCAGGAAATTTAAAAACATGCTCAGGAGCTAAGAACCAGATGTTATTTCCAAACCACTGTGCTCACAGGGACCGGGCAGTAAGCTCGTTGAAGCAAGTTGTGTTTGTGCCACAAGATGCCACCCTTCCCTTAAAAAGACAACTAAAGATAGCTAAACGCAGTGCAAGTGTTTGGAGCCCATCTTCTCCTGTTGGGGACATCAGTGCATTTTTGCCTTAGATGAAAGTGGTTATGTCTTGTTCTGTAACATTCTGGTGCCAGGAAAGAAATCAGTTTCTTATTTGCAATTTACAAAACTTTTTTTTTTTATTATTAGAATATAGAAACAGTTGAGGGAGAAACATTATCAAAACATTGTCAATCAGTGAATATAAACTTTGCTATTGAGGGGAAAAACCAGATCATGGATAACCACCTTGGATTTTACCTTTTGCATTTCCCCCCAGAAGAGCTCATGCGTTGAATGGATAGTTTGTGGAGGAATAACATCGGCTTCTGGGATGGTTCCCCCATCTTCCCAATTTCCAGTCTCCTATGAGTTCTTCGTATACCCTCCCCTCTCCCCATCCCCCTCCCTACACCTCTGAGAATCCTGTAGAGCCATCCCCCTAATGTTCAGACAGTCATTCAATTTGCAGTTTTGTGAGGTTAGCCGTTAGCCCTACTGCTTCCCCAAATATGTTAGCATCGACAGATGAGAGAAACCATTCGGCCCTTGAGTCTCTGAGATTGGGAGACTTCACTAAGCATAATTCTATCCATCTCCATCCATTTGATTTCAAAAGACATCATATCATGCTCCCTTATGGCCGAGTAGTATTCCATAGTATATATGTACCAAAGCTTTACAAAACTCTTTTAAACTGCTATGGAAACAGCACTTTTTCATTTTATCTGGCAATGGGTTGTGATTTTGTGGACAAGCTTTATTACTTTGGACTCTTGGTGTTAGCCTAGCTTTGATGTATAGTTGAGCTATTACAAAAGCCCACAAAATAACATTGTTCCTATCCACCGTTTGAAGCTTCCAATTTCTGCAAGAGAGATATTTAGATCTCCACAGTGGAAGAAAACAAACACCCCCTACCCACAAAAAAAAAAAAAAAAATCAAAACCAAGCAAAACAAAAACAAAAAACCTTCCCCCCTACATCCATCAACAGTCACCTGAATGCAAAGGTGCAGACTGTCACAGCAAGAAGTTAATGATTTGTAAAATGGAAATCACTGTAATTTGTAATAAAAAGTTATTTATGTTCTCTGCTGAAATCAACACATACTTAATCATAATCATTGAATTCATCTTTAAATTTTGCAGAAAGGAAAATGTTAGGACTTATCTAGGTTGCCCTGGTGTTTTGCCTTCCATTCACCACGAACCTTCTAGTCCCAGTCAATCAGTCTGCTCTGTCAATGGTAGGTCCTCAATCACCTTTGTGTATTGGTAAGAAAAATGAAATTGGAATAATTTCAATTTTTCTTCCTAAAGTGAAGACATGAAGTAGATGTGACTTTGAACAACTTATTTAACTTGTCAGCAACTCCATTAAGTTTGTAAAATGAGACGTTTTATTGTCTGCTCACCAAGCTGCTAGATTTTAAGTTTTTTTAATAACTCGCCCTCATTTAGAACTCTGACAGCCAGATGAATGGTGTTGTTAGTGAGGACAATTTTTGGAATTTGAAGGGATACGATACTACTATTTATATTAAATTCTGACTTATTTCTATAATTCTATTTCTACAAAACATTCTGCCTCCTGTAGTAATGTCCTAAAAGTAAAACTAAGAAACCTGTTTCCATGTAGACCCATTAATTTTTAAGGTTGACATAACAGAAGTATTTCATATTTTATGTTTATTTTCTGTATTTGAATTTTTGCCATGGAAAGAAATCCAAAAAGTCTAAGCACTTATAACTCCCTATTTGAGAAAACAGTTCAGATTTTTATTTCAGCCTTAAATTTCTGTGGTTTGTTCCCTGTTTGTAGAATGAAGCTATTTCTTCTCAACTGGCCATGTCTCGCCACACTAGGCATCAAGTCAAAGGCGTCCCAGGATGGCCGGGTCTTAGTGTGAAACACTACCCATTACGGAGAACCCACATTGATAGTGACAAACCAAGTTCAAAACATCCTCTCTTTATTGGAACATAAATGAGAGAAGGGTCACTAGAGTATAAATGATCTTTTCCTCCCAAATACCAGCCTAATTTTCCATTTTTCAGTTAGACTTGTTGTCTTGGACACCAGTTACATTTGAATTTCAGATAAGAAAATTTTGGAGGGATATAAAAATGTTCCAATTATTGCATAGATCTATTATAAATTATGTCTTATGCTAATTGTACAAAATTCATTTTAATCAGCAATTTAGCTTTTATATATATATACACATACATATATATATTTATTTTTGACAAAATGGAATCTTGAATCGCATCCAAAGGAAATGTGGGGATGCTGAAGTGGCTATTGTGCTACATACCTCTTCACAAAGGAAAGCAAAAGCCCCTACCACCTAAAACTATGTAATATTTATAAGGTATGCATTACCCACTGATTTGATTCACATTTCCCAACGCATCCACATGTATGCATTTTCCTTTCAGAATTTATTATGTATTTTGCCTTTTCATTTAATATGTACAATATTTCTATGCCTACATTTAAAAATTGCATAGCAGTTTGATAAATAATTTATCTCCAATTGTCAAATAATTTAACTTTTCTCTGTTACAAAATACTTAGATTATATCCTGTTTTTTCAATCAATATTGTGGTAACTTCTTGATGCATACCTTACTTGTTTTTGTCAAACTGCCTCTCTGGAATAAATTCCTAGGAGTGAAACCAGTGGATCATTTGGAATTGAGTGGCTAAATTATGCCTGAAAAAAATCACATTTGGCTGTCCCTTTTCATCCAAGTTATAAGAGGTACAAAGTGAGACAGGAGAAGAGATAGAAGAAATGCATGTGGATGCAATTTTGTGTCTTTCTAGCTCTGAAAGTAGATGATTCCTTTACAAGTATATTTTAAATTTCCAAGAGGAAGCCATTTCCATTTTCAGCCCAGTAGTAAAATACAGGCATGGAAATGGGCTTTAAAAAATTCAGCTGAGCATGAAATATTTTAGTAACCTATAACTTTCTCCTGTCATCTATTTCTTACCCATATGCCACCAGCCTTCTCAAAAAAAAAAAAAAAAAAAAAAAAAAATTGAGTGGTCTCATAGCAGCTCCTGGACTGATGTGATTGCTTCTTAAACATGTTTTCTATGGTTACATTATCCAAAGAAGCTGCAGTATATATCTGTTCATGAACTCATCATTTGCTTCTCCCTCAATGGGTGGGAGATAGCAAATAGGTCTGGAAAAATTCAAGAAACTGGCCTGAGTAATGAATGCCTTACCAATACCCAACTGATTACTAATCTTATTTCATTTTCTGCACTGGATAACAACCGAGGTAGAACTATTTTCTATTAAGGCAAAAAAAGAAATAAGGATGGAGTTGGAGAGGGTTTTATGATTTGAATTTGAAATGCCCCCTGTGATTGGTCCTCAATGCAGCAGCATTCAGAGGTAGGGTCTTTAAGAGACACATAGATCATGAGGGCTTTGACCTCAACAATGGATTCTTTCATGGATGCATAGCTTAATGGACTCTTGGGAGGTAGTGGAAACTTTAGGAGGTGAAGCCAATTTAAGGGAGTAGGTCACTGGAGGTATGCCTTTGAAGAGCATATTTTCCTCCCAGCCCCTTTTCCTCCCCTGCTCCTTACTTTCTGCCTCCTGGCTTTCATAGGTGAAGCAGCTCCCTCTGCCATCATGTTCTGCCTCACCAAAGGCCAAGAAGCAACAAAGCCAAGTTTCCATGGACTGAAACCTCTGAAAGTATGAAACAAATTAAACCTTTCTTCCTGTAAGTATATTTCTCTTGGGTATTTTGTCAAAGCAATGGAAAGCTGACTAATGCAAATATAAGGTGATAGGCTCAGGAGGTATAATTGTAAATTGATCTTTTTGTAGATGCTGAACAGTTAAAAATCAAACAATAGAAATTAGGCTCTGAAAAATTCAAATATATAGAGACACAGAATAAAAGAATGGCTGGTAGGTTTAGTATGAAGGGGAAGAAATGGGGAGATATGAGTCAAAGATGCAAAGTAACAATGTGTAGGATGAACAAGTCAAAAGATAAGGGACAATGTAAAGACCACAATCAATAGTGTGTTGTATTATGTAAATTTAACAAATATATATTCCAGGCCTGGAAGGTTTAGATGTGCTAATATTATTTCTAAATTATTAATGTGTGGAGAAGTAATTTTTAGTATCAACTATAAGCTGAGGACCAATAAATGAAGAAAATGTTTATTGTTAATAAAATAGTGTGTTGTATTCAGGAGTTTTGCTAAAAGAGTGGATTACAGCTGCTTTTGTCTCAGGGAAGAAAAAGGAGTAGCTATGCATGCTAGTCACCTTTCTGTGACTAAATAAATCACCGGAGATAATCAACTGAGAAAAAGTTCATTTCAGCTCAGTTTTGGAAGTTTCAGTTCATGAGCAATTGGTTCTGTTGCTTTTGGCCTGGGGTATCACATTATGGCAGGAGCAGGTGGCAGAGCAAAATCATTCTCCTTGTGGACAAGAAATGAAAGAGAAAGGAAAGAGCTGGGATCGCACTCTTCGCTTCAAGGGCACACCCTCAATGACCTAAGGACCTCACAGGAGAGCCTACTTCCTAAAGTTCCACCATTTCCACTTACCCCCGTGGGGGCAAATCTTTACCGCATGGATATTTGGGGAACATTTAAGACTCAAAGTCTAACATTATATGAGATAATGGAGATGTTAATTAATGGTAATCATGTGTGTATCTTAGAACATCATGTTGTATCCCTTAAATATACACAATAAAATGCATTAAGAAATTAAGCTTTCATGCAGACTATGAATTTAAGTTGGCAGTGCAAGAATATTTCGAAATACAGAAATTAAGAAATGTAATTCAATAAAAATTCTACTGAGTACTAAAATATCTTCTTTAGTGACTGTTTAAAAAAGGTCTTTCTACTCCCCACCTATGTTAGTCAGCAACCTGAGAAAAACAGCTTAAAGGAGGAATGATTTTTTTGGGCTCATAGTTTCAGAGGATTTAGCTGAGGGTCAATTGACTGTTCTTTCTGGCCCTGTAGTGAGGCAGAACATCACGCATCATGGTGGGGAGGGTGTGACAGAGCACAGCTGCTTATCTCATGGCAACCAAGGAGGGAGGGAGAAAGTGAGAGCAAGCCTGAGAAAGGAGCTAGGATCCTAGAATACCCCCCAAGGGTACACTCCCAGAGACCTACTCCTCCTACTAGACCCTACCTCCAAAGTTTCTACCGTTTCCCAATAATGCCACCAGCTGGGGGACGAAGCCTTCAACACATGAACCTTTGGGGGACAATCCAGATCTGAACTATACTACCAACCAATCTGCAGTTAGGAGTTATATCACAATTTACCAAATAGTTTTCACAGGGTTAGACGAGTATTTCAATTAATAGCTGATCTCTAAAAGATAAAATAGTTTAAAAAGTTGCTTGCTTTGAACTCTTTCATTGTACTACAAAAACCTGTCAAACTTTATTGAATTTATATTTTCCCAAACTTCTATCTAAAGAAATCATCTTTACATAACCTCAATAAAAGTTTCAAGGAATACCCATGCTCTCAAGAACAATTTGTGCAAAACTGAGTTAGAGAGCTATATTTCAGTGATAAATGAAGAGCTATAGAAAGAGTTGTTGGGAATAATTTGAAGATTACTTTTCAACGTGTTTTGTAAGTCTCTCAGCTTGTCCTACCCACCCCAAACTTCTCTTCATCTGCTGAGTCACTTGGGGTGAGTCATCTTTAATTTTCCTCAGAGACTTAAATCTCTGGGTAGAATAATAAAGGAGAAGAGTAAAGGTGACTTAGGTTTTGTATTTGCTGATCCTTCTTATTAAACTCGGTGGCTTGAGTAGAGAGGAAGGTAGGGAAGTAAGCTGGCTATAAATATAGTTTAGCAGATCAAGATTTTATCTACTAAATCATGACTTCTGAACAAAAGGACAAGACATTAAAAAAAGAAAAAAGACAAGATATATCTCATGGCCCTGAGAAAGGACATGGTTAGAAGGAGGAATGTTTAAATGATTAAGGTATTTCCAAATGGAATTCGATGGTGGGAGCAGGAGTCTGGGACAGAAGGATAACGCTGGGTTCTGTGGGGATTATGCATGGCAGAGAGGGAAGCAGCCCAGGGGAGGTGGTGGTATATTATTTTCAAGTGAAATTGCTGTGAAATGATTTAGAAATAATGTGCATCATTTCAGATGCCCAACTTCTAGTATTCAGACTGTGGAATGAAAAACATCATGTTAAGTGTTCTAACAATGAATAAACTTATAACTCAATTAAGCAAATAAAGATTGATCACCCATCATGCACAGTACATTAAAAGAGGAACTTTAGAACATAAGACAAATTCTAATTTCAAGGATGGAATTATTATAAATGTTTTAGAAAGAAAATACAAAACTCATGAAGCAGAATATTCTCATTTTTGAACAAAAAGTCTTGGGAGTATAATTGAGTTTGGGAATATTAATTCACCAGTGATAGCCAGAATGGGTTGGAATATAGAGAGTGGAGTAAAGAAACCAGAAATATAATAATGGAAAGGAAAAAACCCTTCATTTGCAAAATGGGCTTATAATAGTTTTAGGAATTAAATCAGGTGGTTAGCAAACTTTCTGTAAAGGGTCAGACAGTGAATATTTTTGTCTTTGAACGCCTTGTGGTCTCTGTGCTATGCAAGTAGCCATAGGCAATAGGTAAATGTGTGTGACTGTTGTTTCTAATTTTAGTTACAAAAATAGGAAGTAGGCCTGAACTGGTACAAGGACTATAGTTTTCCAATAGTTGAACTGAACAAAAAAAGTTTAAAATCAACTGCTATTGAAAATACAAAATCTCTAAGACCCATTTCTAACTATGAAAACCTAAGCAGTTAGCATATAATAGATGTGCTCTTTAGGAACAATGATGAACAAATCATTGTTTACTAATCTTATTTAAAACAGTTATTAGGATTTCCATAACCAACAATGGCAGACTAGCTTGGTATAGACCAACTCTTGCATTGAAGAATCTAAGAAAGTTATGTGCACATGCATGTATTCACGTTGAAGAGATACCAACCCGGTAAGGACCTGGGGGTTTTAAAATACAGAGAATTAAAATACACAATATAGTGGCCCAAAAGACAGAGGAAAATGGAATGAATATGTTCAAAGATCCTTGTACTGTTCAGCAATTGTCAAAACCACAAATTTAAGTTATAGCTTTGTAAAAATAAGGATGCGTTTTGTTACTTAGCTATTATTGAAAGAATAGTAGATGAATATATTGTACATCCAGGGAGCTAATGGGGGAAATTTATTAATAAAATACTACTTAAGGTAGAATACAGCAAGAAAGTGAAAAAAATATAGAATGGGTAAAAAACAATGGTAGATTTAATCCAAATATCTATCATTAATTATATAAAATATAGACTAAATATACTTAAAATGAAGATGGTCCAACTTGTCCAACTGGATTAAAAAGGACAAAATTCAAGCTGGGTGTAGTGGTTCACACCTGTAACTCCAGTTATTCAGGAGGTGATCCTCCTGCCTCAGCAAGTATAAGGCCAGCCTCAGCAACTTAGCAAGATCCTGTCTCAAAAATAAAATGGGCTAAGAATGGAGCTCAGTGGTAGACTGTTTGCTTGGTACACATACACTCTGGGTTCAATCCCCAGTAGTACCCCCCCATGCAAAGAAATTCAAGTATATGTTTACAAAAGATGCACCTTTAATATAACATAAGAATGTTTCAAGTGAAAGTATAAAACATGTGTTTTGAGGACTATGAAAAAGTAAGCAGGTACAGCTATATCAACATGAATTAAAGTATACTTTGATAATTAGAGATGAAGAAAAGAATCTCATAAGGCTGTAAGTCAATTAACTAGGAAATTACAACTCTTCAATTTGCATATGCCTCACAAGATAGCCTCAAAAATTGCCAAAAGAAATAGTGGATACATACATAATTACTGGGAAATTTAATATATCTCTTCTTGTAACTAATAGAATAAACAGAAATGCCTGTGAGGGTATAAAATATTTGACTTGTATAAGTAAAACGGTAGTTTTTGGAAGATCAGTTAGGTCTAATTTACTTTAGTGAGTTACTTGAGTTTTTCACAACTTTGTGATGAAATGAATAAATGTAGAAAGCATGAGTAAAAAGTTGGGTGAATTTCAGTGAATGAAACAACCCAATGCATTTGAGTGAGTCCTCTAACGCCAAAATTATGTCATATTGATTTAAATTGTTAATAGCTATTTCCAGTGATGATAGAAACATATCTAAGAATCTCTTAATTGTTTGGAACATTCAACTAAATTTGTGAGATGAAAATTTAATTAGCATACATCAAAAGTCCTCTATGCTGTTTTAGTAAAATCATTCAGCATTTTAAAAATAGGAGACAAAGTCAGGTGCTGTGGTACATGCCCATAATTCCAGTGACTTGGAAAGCTAAGACAGCATCACAATGGTTTGAGGCCAGCCTGGGCAGCTTAGCGAGACAGTTTCAAAAAAATAAAAAAGGGCCTGGGAATGTAGGTCAGTGGGAAAGCACCCCTGAGTTTAATCCCCATTACCTAAACAAATTAAATACAAGTAAAATTAATTTGTGTATATATGCCTCATGGTTTTTAAGTGCATAAATCTCAATGAATTTGTACTTTGGTGTAGACCCATGAGATCTGATCCTAGAATATTTTCAAAACCCTGGGAAGTTCCCACTTGTCCTTTCCCAGTGAATACCTCCTTCCACAGTGGGAACAATATTCTGCCTTCTATTGTCATTCATATTACATACCTATTAACAGATAAATTATTGAATGTCATGTCCTTGGAATTATACATGTGTCCTCTTCTGGGTTTGACCTCTTTTTCCCAAGAAGATGTATGAGTAAAAGAAACCTTGTTGCCATATAATTATAAAATTTTATTTTCTGTTGAATAGGAATTCAATTAATTTTGAATGATGCCTTTATACTCAGTCATCTTTTCTAATTCATTTGTTGATTAAAAGTGTAGATTCTTTTGAATTTCCTATATTCACAGTCATATGTGAGGGTACAGTTTTCCTTCTTTTTAAACTCTTATTTCCATAGCTTGTTTAATTTCACTGGTTAGACCTCCTATATACTGTTGAAAAGAAGTGCTAATAGGGGGAATCTCTCTTTTTCACAATTCAAAGTAAAACACACACTATTTCTCCTTTAAGTGTGGGGTTACCTGCAGGAATATTGTTTTAGAAGTTTTCAGAACCAGAATAATAAACTTATTTGATAGTGATCATGTGAACAGGACTAATTCTGAATTGAAGAGTGATATTCAATTCAATGATATTCATTCAATGATAGCTATTTTTTCTTGTTCATTTGAAACAATTCATTCTTAGTTTGTAAAGAACAAAATGCAGAACATAGAAAGTAAAAAATTGAGTTTATTTTGTGATGTTTGGAGTGCATTGTGGAATATTCAGCATCAAGAGCTACATTTTAGAAAGATACTAACCAATTGGAATGACTGCCTAGAAAGAGGAAATCAGGATACTAAGGGTGTTGCAAACCACCTACAATGAGGAATTATTGAAAGAATGGGTACGCTGGATATTGTATATCAGGTAGAAGAGGGAAAAAAGTTGTGCACCACAATGGTGAGAATAGGAGAAGAACGTGAAAGGCACTGTTGTAAATTATGTTCAATATAAGGAGTGCTGTTATAATGGAAATACCCTCGACTCCGGAGGAAGTATGCATGGAATAACTGGTAATGTTCCAGCATAGCCTGGGTGGTGTCAATGAGTTTCCTGCCATTGGCAAGAAGTGGTACTACTTAACATCTTTATTAGAAAGAAAGTCACACAGTTTATAGAATTGGCTCAAATATTACAGCTGTGATTCTGTAGAAATCCTTTATAGGAAACATGTTCTCTCTCCCTTTTGCATTTGAAAGATGTGTCTGAAATCTGAATTCCAGAAATAGTGTTCAAAAATTAGTAATTGAATAGTTGACATTTCATCTGTAGGACCCAGAAGGATTCTGAGGAAATTGTCCACGTAAGGATTTGATAAAACATTTAATGACTGGGTTGGAAAAAAGATGAAATAATCTTAATTTTGCTTCAATCATTTGCTCTTTTTTTGTTGCCTCAAAAGTGGTATTAGTCCCAGGAGCCTTCCATTATTCTGTGATAGCATGATAGTTCAAAGATGGTTAAAAGAGCTGTAGTAACAAAAACAGCATGGTACTGGTATCAAGATAGGAATGAAGACCAATAGAATAGAAGACCCTGAAACAAACCCACAGATATTTATGCATCTGATCTTTGACAAAGGGGGATAAAATATAACATGGAGGAGAGACAGCCTATTCAACGAGTAGTGCTGGACAAACTGGACAGCCACTTGCAGAAAGTTAAAATTAGGCCCTTATCTTTCACCTTGCACCAAAATAAAATCAAGATGGATTAAGGAACTAGGAATTTAACTACCTTGCAACAGCTGGGAGATAAGTTAGGACCAACACTCCAGCATTTGAGAGTAGGCAAAGACTTTCTCAACATGTCTCCTAAAGTGAAAGAAGTTAAAAAAAAAAAATCAGTGAGTGGGATGTCATAAAGCTAAAAAGCTTTTGCACTGCCAAGGAAATGATCAAAATTGTCAAGAGACTTCCTGCAGAATGGAAGAGAATCATGGCCTGTGATTCTTCTGACAGGGGACTAATATACAGAATTTACAAAATCCTCAAAAATCTCAACCTCAAAAACACTAACAACCCAATCAATAAATGGGCTGAAGAGCTAAATAGAAACTTCTCAACAAAGGACATTGAACAAGCCAATGAATACATGAGAAAGTGCTCCAAATCACTAGTAATCAGAGAAATGCAAATGAAAACTACATTAAGATTTCACCTCTCACCGGTCAGATTGGCAAAAATGAAGAAAAAAGCAATAATAGATGCTGGAGGGGTTGTGGAGAGATAGGCACACTAACATACTGTTGGTGGAAGTGCAGACTGGTATAGCCCCTCTGGAAAGCAGTGTGGAGAATCCTTAAAGAACGAGGGATGAACCCAACATATGATCCAGCTATCCCTCTTCTGGGTATTTTTCCAGGGGAGTTGGAATCAGCACATTATAGTGACACAGCAAAATTGATGTTCATAGCAGCTCAATTTACAATAGCTAAATTATGGAACCAACCCAGATGTCCCTCACCAGATGAATGGATCCAAAAACTATGGTATACCTGTGTATACACACACACACACACACATACATACCATGGAGTTATACTCAGCAATTAGAAACAATGATATTGCAGCCCTTGAAGGTAAATGGATGGTGATGGAAGAAATCATGTTGAGCGAAGTTAGCCTAACCCAGAGAGTTAAGGGTTGAATGTCCTCACTCATCTCTGGAGGCTGGAGCTAGATCCAGGCCTGTGTGTGAAAGGTGGTCAATCCTCATGTATTAGACCCAGCAAAGGTGTAGTAAAACATAACCTAGGGCATTCACAGAAATGTATCGTGAAGGAGAGGGGAGGGGGCAGTTCAGGAGGGGTAAGGGTGAGAGAATAGGGTGGGATCTAGGGGGTAAGTCTAATTTGAGAATATATACGTATCATATTGTTTCTTTGGATGCATTTTTGATTGTACAATAATTTCTTAATAAAAAACATTTTATAAAAGTAGGACTCTGCACCCAGACCAATTATTTGACTTAAAGCTTTGACCTTATGATCTTGGTCAAGTTACTACATAAACTCTTAAAAATTGCACTTTCCTGTCTGCAAAATGAAGAGGACCATGGGTTAGCTAAAGAACTGTTGAGAAGAATGAATGGGAGAAATGTCTTGCAAGGTGCTTAGCCTATTTCTGGCTCATAGAATGGTCCAAGAACGTTTCCCCATGAGCTAGCTAGTCTTGTAGAAAAAAAAAATATTTCTTTGGGATAATCAGTGCTCCAGGCATGTAGAACTTAACCACGCAAAAAGTTTTTAAAGAAAGTCAAGAGGAATAATAGATTATAGAACCACCTAGTAGTTTTCTTAGGATTTGTGTTAGGAAAATGCTGACTAACCCACACTCCTCAGATAACAGATTGTGCATTGTTCTCCCTCTTTCTGTATCCCTATCCTCCTTGTCTTTGCTGGACTATGGATGCAAAGCTGGGAATTTCTAAGCACATCTCCAGTGGTGGAAAGAGGCAGGAACTGCCCTTGGGAACTGCATGGGAATTTCTGACAGAACTCATATGCCTAATTTCCACACTGAAATTGAAGGAAAGTTAATCTTAACTGAAAATGCTACTTATAAGTCAACAAGGAGTATTCATCTACAACAGAGTAAGATCCCCCTTCCCACTTCTCACACAAGCATAAATATGCCAACTAGAACCAACTTTTCATTCTGATCAGTAGTACAAGAAAGAAACAATGAAGGGAAATATGTATCCTAAATTCATTGATAATGCCTTTGTAAATCTGGTATCCTTTCATTTTCTTAAAAGGAGGTGAGCAATCAGGAGCTTGTAAAGGGTGCTGGGTATCAGTATGGACCAAGATTTGGGTTTGCTTTTCTAATTCTTTATCCCACAGCAACTCGGTGAAATTGCTGTAGTGAAAGGAAACCCAGCAGAATGAGTAGGGTAGCGTTTGGACAGAGCTCCTGAACAGATAGCGTTACTCAGGAACACGGAGTTCCCCCTGCCCCAGCTTCAGGTGGCTGCCCATGACTTCCTTACCTTTGGTGGAAATTGAGTTGGCATGCTTGCTGTGAGGGGGTGGACACTATTACTGCAGAACTCTCCCTCCTCCCACAATGTCTTTGCTGGTGGTTAACATTTTCTGTAGATGATTCCTTCACTAATGAGGGCTCATTTAACTCACCAGACGTTTGCTAGATTTTATGAATTCCAGAAAGAATTGCCATGGAGAGCCTGCTACTCTTGGCAGTCGAAGCCCCTCTGCACCTCTGCAACTGCCTCCTGAGAAGAGATGTTATGCTTTTAAGTCAAATGCTGACATGCTTCTCAGTGGTTAGCATTTGGTTCTGGACTTGTGCCTCAAAATCAAATCTCAATGGATCCTAGGTAGAAAAACTATGCTTCAACATCCCCTCACACTGGGAGTTCTGAGTCTGGCATTGGCCTGCCAAGTGATGCCCTTAGAAAAAACATACCCCACAGGCAACACTTGTGCTGGGTTACAGCATCTTTCTCAGCTTTAAAGAGTTGGGAATGTTTCAGCCGAGAATAATTAGGGTGAGGGGAAAATAACAGTTGCTAGAGCTAAAAAAATGAGAAGGGGCCATCTGTGGTGACTCAAACTGTAAAAAATGAGTCCTTAAGAGTTTTTATCCAAATACCTCATGAAGTGACAATCTCAAATGGGTTTGGGTTTTGAGTACACATAGTAGAGTCTAGTTAACCTTTTGGGTCAACATGGCTTCAAAATGTAGGCAGTCCCAAGCTTTTCACACAAATTTCCATAAAGGAGTAGGGAAAGCCGCACTGGTTTATTATTTTTCCACAAAGGCACTACTTAAAACCTTTTTGCTTCTAGCTCAGCAGGACAGAACACCATGCCCAAGGTCGGCCACAGCAGCAGGTGGGCAGCTGGCAGATACCTGCTGTCCCTATTTCAGGATTGTATCGGGTGTAGTCAGCCCATGTGAGTTTGCTTCTCCTTGACTATCATTACCATAGATAGCATATCTATCTACGCTGCATGCATAGCAAAGCGAGGTGCTCAGCCTTAGAGAAGGCGTAGGGGAAAGGCAGGTGACTGAACAGCCTTTATTGAAACATTTGTTGAAAATGTTAGAACTCATTTTAAATTTTTTTAATTAAGGAGTTGAGTTATTGTACAATCATAAATGCAAATAAACAATATGATATCCATTTGTTCTTAAACCACAATTACCCCCATATCACCCACACCCTAGTCTCTTGATTCTTCTATATTTCTGGGCAGCCTTTATTGAAGGGTAATGGGCAGAAGCCCCAATATCACTGGGCACTGAGGAGGCCTATGGACCTGCAGGTGTCCAGATAGTAAGGAAATAAGGAGACTACCAGCCCTGGTGTGGAGGATAAATTGACCCCACAGGAGTCAAAAGTGGACTTTAATGTGACAACAGGCTTTAAAGTCTGTAAACTTTGCCAAACAACCAAAACTACCAAGAAAAGTTGTGATCAAAGAGCAAGAAAATGCATATATGACAGAGTAGTAACTTGGGTGAGGAGGCAAAGGTAAATTTTGAATTTGGGTGTGACAATTTTCTTTCCACACTTTGACATTGAATGGATCCTTTTCTATGCAGCAGTGATGGAACAATTTTAAAATCTGGCATTGCATTTACCTGGAGTCTGAGCTGCCCATTGTCTGGGACCATGGAACCAACAGGTGGCGCTACTAAGGGGCTGTGACTGTCTCACTAGCATTTTGGGAGGATTTTTGTACTGTATAAATCATCTCTCCATATAATTTCATGTACTGGCTGAGTAGAGTCATTTAGTTTTGTAGAGACAATTCTGCTTCTGCAGCAGCAGAATTCTAGTAAATAATTCTATTCGTGTGTGCTGAGGCCACTTTAGGTGTTGAAGTGCACAGCAATGATTTTGATTCCTAGGGCACTGTTGTTTGGGAGATTTTAGATGAAGCATGAGAATGGTATATGCAGAAGTTTCTTTAGTTAGATCTCTAACAGTATTGAAAATGTTCATTAGTGTGACTATTTGCAATTAAGAAGAACAAAAAAGCTGCAGGGGCCTACTCCTTACATATGAATGTAAGCTTAAGGTACAACAATTGCAAGAATTATGTCCTAAACTGAGTTTGACATTCACATAGATGCTTCATATAGTCCTCAGGCATTAGTGAAGTATCCTGAAAGAAACAGTCAATATTTTAGCTTTGGGGGAAAGATTTTCATGGAAGTTTGAAGATTTTAGGATGGATATGAAAATATAAACCATAGAGATGGTGCCTTGTTTTGGGACCTCTTGTCAGATGAAGGCAACACTCCCACCCCTTGTTCCTTTGATTTTTGTCTTTTCATGGTCCATGAAGTAGTTTCATAACATGTTTTTATGAAAATATGAATAGCATCTCCTTTTCTCACTGTAAGCTAGGAATGGATGTAACATTTGTGTTCATAACCAGGCTCACAAGATGCAGAATGTATATTAAGTCCCTCTGCTTTCTTTTGTATAGTCAATGTTCACATTATTTTGCAATTTTTTTTTTAACTGGGTAACATTTACAGCTGTATTAAACCTAATACATGTATTGCCCCAAGATCCTGGAAAAGTTTGATGGGTCACTTGGGGACAGAGGCAATGTTTTAATCCAAAGATCTACTTTGATATCTACATTTTCTTGATCTTTGCCAGAGATGAAAAATAAGTACCAAAAACTAAACACAATAAGTTACCAGGCAGTCACCTGGGTACTAAGAGTAATTTATATTTTTCCTATTTCCTCTGCTCTAACGTTTTACTGAGATGACGTGACTTTTATGCTATGTAGTTGGGAAGCAATGGTTTTCATCTTAAATCTATGGTTCCTTAAAATATAATTTAATTGTTCTGTATAGTTTTGGACATTACTTTGAAATGGCAATGTTAGGAAACTCAATTGTTTTTCTAAGCCTAATTCTCAAATGTGTGTCAATGTCTTATTGAAAGGATGTCTGGGAGAGATTTGTGGGTAATGTACTTAAAATATCTGAGTTTTCATTTACTAAGAGAATTATGGGTCCTTTTTTGAACCATTAGGAGAGTCCCCTTTGAATGTGAAAGGGACTTAGTGCCCAGGGAAAGTCAGCTCATTGCGTCTTCCCTCAGCTCACTTGTGTCTACCTAAGCTCACGTGTGTCCTCCCTCAGAGAATGGACCTGGATGATATTTCAGAGACCCGAGTCCCTAAACCAATACTAAGAGATGCAGAATAAGTTTTTTTCAAGAGTTGTTTCTTGGAGGACATAGTTAAGTTACAGCTCAGTAGGGACATTCTGAGGATCTGAAATACCAATACCTCCCAGCAAGAGGCCAGGAGTGTGAAGGCTGGAAGGAATGCCCTGGGAACTGCTGTCAGAAGGACCTGCTGGCCTGGGACCCCCTTGAGAAACACCCAGATCCCAATTGCTGGTTTAAGACTTGAGGGAAGGGCACAAATTGTTGTGCTTTCATTGTATTAATCTCCAAGGAGAGGGGACAGTTATCCCCTAAAATATCTGGAGTATTTGAGATGTCAAAAATCAGATGAGCTTGAGCCAATTGCAATATTCTTTAGGTTTTTGGCTTTGTGGATTCAGTATTATATAAGAGGGTTTTCCACAAAACTTGCTTATTTGTAATGAGGGAGACATAAGTTTCTGTGTCTGTCTCTCTCTCAGTTGTTTATTGTTTAAAAAAGACCTGTAGGGCATCACCTTTGTGTTGGGCTAAGAGAGCCGTATTTTGTGTGAATGTGTGAGTGGATGTGCAGGGGTGTGTGTGTGAGTGTGTGTGTGAGCTAGTGTCTTTTGGGAGTCTCAGCATCCATTCTGAGCCTGTGATGAGGGTTTCCATGCAGGTAATCAAGAAAATTTGATTTACAGCCAGAATCAAACTGTTTGCCACAAGCTCAGCCAGCAAAATAGCACACTGTTGGCAAGAGACAGTCAGTGCGCTAACGTCTTTTAGGCTGCCAGGATGAAAATGCAGCAGTAAAGCTGCTGTCCCAAGCAAAAAATAAAAAAAAAAAAATGCAACTTTAAGACCTGAACTGTTTTACAGGACACCTGCGCAATCAGAGCCTGCATTAGGTAAGGTTGTTCGTGGCAATAAGTGACTTGGCTCTGTCATTTTGTAATTTCCTGTCTTTCTCCTTCTAAGGGGTTATACTTCTCATTTTCTGCTGTAAATGCTGGGTGCCCTTTGTCCTCAGCCCTTCAATCTCCTTTTTTCCCCCCTAGAATATAGCCTCTGTCAGTATTTGTCTGGACCGTTCTTTCTTCCTTATTCTTGACCTTCATTGAAACGTTCCCTGCTATATAACTTGCCTTTAGTGCCTTGAGAGATGGTTCACTTTCCTACTAGGAATTTTATAGAGACCAGGAATTTCTTCAAGACCTGCTTGTTTATACTTGTCATGAAATACAAGTTTGGGCCATTTTTGAATGTATACAACTTTGCCTTATTTTAATGCAACTAGTGATTACACACAGAAGTTAATAGTTATATAGATTTTAGTGCTGGAGTGTACTTAATTTGATAACTTTATTAATGTATATTCATTGACTTATTCAATTATTCAATACAGTTTTGTTGCATATATGCCACATGAGAAAAGTGAGATTTGTTTGCAACTCTTGGTAATTTTTTGAAAGAGAAAATGTTTGGTTCTTTGAAGGGCTCTGTACTTAAGTCCTGTTGGATATTTGTTTTAGAGAAGATTGAAAAAACTAAGGAAAAAAACTGATGGAGATCCACAAGTATCATGAAAATAGTGTTGGGGCTATTAGAGAAGCTTCTCGTTTGTGTACCTCATAATGAAAAAGGGGTAAATGTGCTCTTCAATTTTATCTGTTTGCTTTAAATGAGAGCATATAGAAGCAATGAGCTGTTAAATATAGGAGCTTCATAGTATTATAGTTTTCTAGTGCATATGCTCAGAATAGCACTTTTAAATGTTAATGATACTATTAATTCCCAAACTCTATATTCATATTTAAAATCACCTCTTCTTCTGCAAGGTTGAAAGCTGTCTATTTTATGTAATAAAAATATCCCAACTCTGATTTGTTTTGCAAGGGAATGACAATTTAAATGTTCTTGGTGTCCTTTCTCTTGTCTCAAAGATGTTCAAGGGTTTTTTAATCCTAAAATTTCCAATTCAACTAAGTCTGAAGGTACATGTAGGTGCATGTGGAAGATTGCTCTAAAAGACTATGGGAATAGCCATTCCCATATTTAGATCTTATATTCTCACAGGCATTTCCTTCTGTATTCTTTTGCTTTTGTTAAGGTTCCTATTGTCTACCACTTATTGAAGTTAACTTTGAAATGAAAAGACTCTAATGTCATTTTAACATAATGGAATACACCAATACAGTATGTTTTGAGAGCCATAAGAAATTCCTTTAGGGGCTGGAGCAGTGGCTCAGTGGATGGAGCGCTTGCCTGGCAAGCATGAGGACCCAGGTTTGAACTGCACCACCACATACAAAACTAAATGTCAGAAACAAAGTCCAGATGGAAAAATAAAATTGTTTCTCTCTCTCACTCTTTATTAAGTATCCTGAAATATCTTCCTTTTGAGATCTAACCCAGTGCTCCAAAATTCCACATTTACTGAATCAAAGCATTGTGGTGTGTGGCTAAGATGTCTTCCCACATCTTCCAGGGAGGACTCAGATGTAAGAAAAGATGAACAGAGGTATTTATGAGATTGCACATGTTTCTGCCCTGATTATTTGGAAATGCTGTGAAGTATTCTAGTTGCTATTCTGTGTATTGTTGTCATCTCTAGGTATGTTGCTTCTTAGTGAAATACTGTGATGTAGGACAACTTTAGGCTATCATGTGCAGTTGTGCATTTCCTACACAGTGCAACCAAATGTGGCACTCAGTGCAAGAGGGATGAGTGGTTTTCATGCATCTTCTCCTGGCAAATATATGGAAAGGATTCCCCTTCTTAGGGAGAATGGTGTGATGCACAGATGTCAGTGGGGAGGTAGACTTACTCAATTCCTATTTTATTTTCATTTGCTATATCAAGGAGAGTGTTTTAAGTTGGGAAAGTCAGAACAAACAAATCTTGCAGAAGATGGATAGTATCTAGTTTTGAAAACTGAGTAAGGCTGTTGATTCCTGAAAAATGAATTTATTATAATTGTAGAATATATCAGTGTTCTTTGTGCATTATCAAGAGTGGGAAAAGTGCCAGCATAACAAGGATGGACAATTCTTTCTTGATTAAAACAGAATAATAGATTTGGGATGAACCAGTAGCATGTTCATAGCAAGCTGAAAATACTTCACTTGCCAAAGTTTGGAGATGTTCCAGGGGTGAACCACTTTAGTGTTTTCACTTGTGTGTTAAATCTTTCCCTTTTTCTTCACTGTTGGGAAGTGTTCCCTCAAGTAGAGCGATTATGTCAGTCTCCCAGAATTCCTCTTTCCCTCAAACCTGTTTGTTTACTTTTAAAGGGAGTTTTCTGCCCTTCATCTTGAAGGTAAATGCACATGGTTGCTGCAAGCTACCCCTACATTCATCCGGGGAGGGAGAGAGCCCATAGGATCAACTCCAGCAAGCTGAAAGTTGCATTTGCTATTGGGATGATAATGGAACCCTCTGCAGTGGCATTTCCTGTAGCCACTTCTGCTGCTGCTCTGGTTCCAAGTACACTTGTCTTCAAGGATTCATTGCTTTCTGGTTTGTTGATGGTTACTTTGTTGTTTGTGGTGCTGGTATGGAAAATTCTTTTAAGATGATGGTTTCTCTCTCAGAGGAAATTGAGCTATCCAATGAATACATGAGAAAGTGTTCTAAATCTCTAGTAATCAGGGAAATGCAAATCAAAACTACATTAAGATTTCACATCACTCCAGCCAGACTTGCAAAGATGAAGAACACAAACAGTAACAGATGCTGGAGGGGTTGTGGGGACGTAGGAACAGTAGCACACTGTTGGGGAAAGTGCAGACACTCTGGAATGCAGTGTGGAGACTCCTCAAAAATATTAGGGATAGATCCATCATATGACCCAATTATCCCTCTTCTGAATATTTTTCCAGAGGAGTTAGATTTTGCTGTATTGCTGTAATGTGTTGATTCTATGTTCATAGCAACTCAATTTACAAAAGTTAAATTATGGAAGCAACCCAGATACCCCTCACTGAATGAGCGGATCCAAGCGCTCCGGTATGTATGTATGTATGTGTATATATAATATATAAAATATATATTATATATTAAATATATATACACACACACAAAATGGAATTCTGCTTAGCCATTAGAAACAACAATATTGCAGCCTTTGAAGGTAAATGGATGGCAATGGAACAAATCATACTGAGCATAGTTAGCCAAACACAGAGATCTAAGGGTTGAATGTTTTCCCTCATTTGTGGAGGCTAGAGTAAAACCCAGGCTTGGGTAAAAGGCAGTTAAACTCATGTATTACACCCACCAAAGGCATAGCAATACATAGTCTAGGGGAATCATAGATTTATAGGTGGGGGAGAGGGTAGGGAGATGTG
This sequence comes from Aplodontia rufa, assembly GCA_004027875.1. Taxonomy (NCBI): domain Eukaryota; kingdom Metazoa; phylum Chordata; class Mammalia; order Rodentia; family Aplodontiidae; genus Aplodontia; species Aplodontia rufa. Next base: position 4,294 of record PVKS010010086.1, on the reverse strand, counting down.
GAGTGATGGGTGAGGGAGGGAGGATAGGAAGGGATTTGGGGAGATAATCAACAATGTAGCATACTCCTTACCCCCGAGAAGTCAATTAATACTTATGCAATCATTTAATTATGATAAAATCATAATCATATATATGTTAATATGAACATTTATGTCTTGAATAGGGGCATAATATAGAAGAATCTAGAGACTGGGGTGCAGGCAATGTGGGGTAACTATGGTTTAAGATCAAGTGCATATCATATTGTTACTTTGTATACACTTATGACTATACAAGAACTCAACTCCTTAATAAAATAATCACAAGAAAGCAAACGATGATGGTTTCTGTATGTCTTATTTTGTGCTGTTATAACAGAGTGCTTGAGAATGGGTAACTTATGAACAGAAGTGTGTTGCTCACAGTTCTGGAGGCTGCGAAGTCCTGTATCAAGATGTTGGCATCTGGTGGGATCCTTTCTGCTGTGTCAACGCAAGGTCGATGGACAGAGGCAGGGGTGGGGTGGGGTTTTGGGTTGGAGAGAAAAGAAAAAAAAAGCCTGAATACAGGTTCAAAAGAGGATCCAATGAACAGACGCATATATAGGTAACTGGAAATGCTGAAATAAATCTGCTTATAAGTATAAAACTGGTAAATATCCACAGGAAAAATAGTGTTTGGAAATATCTTTTCCACAGCAGAAATATCAATTACATCTCAAGTGGACAAATTTCACTTCCATCTCTTTGGAAAAGAAACCTTTGTTCTGCTATCAGATTTGTATAACTTACAGAGTTATAAAATAACAATGACAGCGAAAGAAAAATAACTGGAAGGTTGCATGAGGCAGGACACTTAGTGATCTTTTTTTCAAAAGATTCACATTTTTTGGATAGTTTAAGTTGCCACATCTAATTAAACTTCTGTCTTTCCTCTCCTCCCCCACTTCAACCCCCCCATGTTTTAAGATTAACAATGAATCTTTTCTAAGTGACTTCTTTTGCTTAGAAAATATGGCATTAAGATTCCTCCATCCAGATGCCCCACACTTGATGAATGGATATAAAAACTTTGGTACATATATACAATGGAATACTACTCAGCCACAATTGAATACTACTCAGCCATTAGAGAAGACAATACCATGGCTTTTGAAATCGAAGGGATGGAGATGGAAAGAATTATGCTAATTATCCCAATCTCAGAGACTCAAGGGCCAAATGGTTTCTCTCATTTGTGGAAACTAGAATATATCGAGAAGCAGTATGTTAGATGGCTAAGCTAATAATAACCTCAAATTGTATGAATTTTTATGCAAACAGGGGGATGATTGCCTAGGATATCTGGAGGTATAGAGTAGGGGACAGGGTGGGGAGAGGTCTTAGGAAGGATATCTTGGAGACCGGAGGGTGGGAATATGGGGGAATTATCTCAGGAGGAGATCTCTGACCTCCACGAGATATCCATTTAACTCAAGGGTTCTTTTGGGGGAAAGAAACATCGGGAACCAAAGGGGGACATCCATGACATGGCATTAGCCTTGGATAACTATGTATGTATACATTTGTTCTTGATTGTTTGATAATGTTTCTCCCTCAAGTGTAACTCCATATTCATCTAATTAAAAAGATTCCTCCATGTACTTTCACAGTTGGAAGTTTATTTCCTTTTGGGACTGACTGATGTTCTACTGTCTATATGTACCACAGTTTATCATTAAAACTAAAGGATGTCTTGGTTGCTTCCAAGTTTTGGCAATTATGAGTAAAGTTGCCATAAACATCTTTGTGGGCATTTTCGTGTGCTTTCAACTCTTGGGTGAAGAGTGTGATTGTTGGATCACATGGTCTCTCTCATTAAGTTGCTTAGGGCCTTGATAAGTTGCTGAGGCTGGCCTTGAACTTACAATCTCCTGAGTAATGCCTATAATCCTGAGTTGCTGGGATTATAGGCATGCACCACTATTCCTGGCTTATGGTATCAGTTTGCTAAGAAACTAACTTGTCTTCTGACGTGGCTGTATAATGTCATTCCCACCAGCAATGAATGAGACTTCTTGTTGCTGCTCATCCTTGCCAGCATTTGAGGTTGTCTCTGTTCCAGATTTTGGCCAGTTGGTAACTTGCAGGTCTGTGTTGACAAGAGATTTGTTCATGTGCCAATTTCTCATCTATATATCCTCTTCGGTGAGGCAAGATTTTTGGCTGACTTGTTTCTTTGACTATAAAATTCTTATGCAAACTAAGTAAATTTCCAGTCATTTCCATGAGCAAGTAGCCACTGCAAAGGTCTTATCTAGACAATTTAAAGGTTGAAGACTAGTTTTTCTAGTTACTGACTCCTGTTATTTGTCCTGCTTTTCCCTCTCAATTTAATACTGCCTGCCTGGAGGCGGTAAGGAACAATGGTCTTGGGTGAAAGGCGCACACATTATCTGGTCTTTAGCAGCAGCATTTTAGTCCTTCATGCCGCCTTGCCAGTCCTTTCTTGTTAAAGCTGCCTCTTTGAAGCTTGCTCATCATTGTTTCGGTGTTGGATATAGACCCAGTTGGCTTTTCAATCCTGCAAGCTTCCAAATTATAAGTAGAAAGAGCATCCTTTAGAGAGCTTCTAGCTTTCCAATTCAGCTTGGAGACTAATTAGGTCCAGGCTGAGTATATTGCTTTCAGAGTCAAGAAGCATGACAGCACAAAATTCTGACTTTTTCCTATCATTTTCCTGAATGCTTCAGTTTCACTCAACACGTGGCATGTTAAGATAAAGCAAGGGACAGTATGATCATGATTTTCTACCTTAAAGCAAGGATACCAGTTCTCTACCCTGTCTCTTTTTCACTGGCCTCCAGTAGCCTGTTCTAATTCATGCCCTTTATTCTAGGTTTGGCCATATGCAGAGCCCAACTTTCAGATGAAATTCCTGTATTATGATTATGAGATAGAAAAAGTTAGGCAGTCAGAGTAGATAGAATGTTTGAGTTGGTCTGGAGGAGACTGGTTTCTCTTTTGACATTCCCTTTGATATGTCAATGATGCCAAAAGGCAAACACTCCCTGCCGCTAGAGGAGGAACCACTTCCTTCCCTGGTCCCTAAGTGCAAAAACAAAGACATAACCCCTAAGTGCAAAGGCAGGGAGATAAGGACCAAATGAAGAAAGATAGCATATATAAGAGACAAACTCAACCCCAGGATGAGCCCTTTGCTCCCTTCCCCACCTGAGGGAAGTCTGCCCTGTTCTCTCTCTTCTTAAATAAACTGTTTACTCTGCTTGCCTCAGTGTCCCTCGGTTTCATTCTTCGATTCCAAGAGGACACGAACCCGACATCCACATCACTGGCATCAGCTGGGGGCTCGTCCGGGATCCATCAGGAACAAGATAAGATCATCACCGAGGTAAGGCCTCTGCCTCTGCAAGCACAACTCAGCTTGCATGCATCTTTCCTTTTCTTTCTGGAGGACAACAAACTGGGCATCTATCGGTCACTTAAATGCGATTAGCGTGACCACCAGCCTTAAGTCTCGGATGATAGGTTTCACGTTCTCTTGCAGTTCCTAATCCCCTACCTTCGGGTTAGGCACATTAGGCTCTGTAAGAGGCATTTCCAACTTTCTATCTTGGCTCGGAGCATGTCTGGCGTTAGTAGACAGTTGCCCCCTGATCCTGGTCAACTTTGGATGCGAGGAGTTGAATGAAGGAGTGAAGCAACTGAGAGATTCTGGCCAGGGTAACTCCCTGGTGAATTTCAAAGGGTTCTCCCTGGATTTCCTCTCCCAACAGCCCTTAGGGGTATCCTACAAGTGACCGGTTAATCGGTTGGTGCTGAGCGAAAGCCCCAGTAACATACACCTCTGTATGAGCAGAGTTCTCCCCACGATGCTCGTTCCTCCCGAGCACCCCTCCCCTTGCTATTGGGAAAGACATTTTATATAGAATGATTAGGGAGAAAGGGCCTAAGTCTCTCTCTATTCAGGCTTATGGGGATTCCCTTATTGCTGTTTCTGTGCTCCTAGATGTCTCCTAAACGGTTTTTGGCTATAGGAAGGAGATTTACACTCACTTTCCTGTTCTTTAGGGACTTTAAAAGGCATGATCTCTACCTGTAGCAAAGGTCCTTTAAATTTGAATATAGGGCTTCCCAATTGCAGCGTCCATCCCAAAGTCCTGGAAATATTGTAAAGCAAACCCTCCAATCTGGGTTTTCTTGAACTTCTCCAGGGAAAGGGCATTAAGCACTTAAATATCACTGTGTGGTGTCCTTTCTACCCTTCGGAGATTCTCTTAACCCACAGAAAGCCCAATATAAGCCCTCTGTTCCA
>PVKS010010085.1:0-61441 GCA_004027875.1 Aplodontia rufa | reverse complement strand
TATATATATATATATATATATATATATATATATATAAAATTTTCCTTTTGTCATCCAATGTCTGGGCATAGGAGAAGGTGCTTGGACAACCCTGAAAAGCAAATCAATATCCAGATTCATGTCTCTCTAGGCATCTGAAATCTGAGCAACATATATCAGTTATCCATCCAGCAGCATCATAACCTACTCATCCATATGCCACTGTCAAAACAAAAACAAATTTTGAAATTATAGAAGGTGGCCAAAATGCTGCTCCCTAGATGCTCCTGTTTTACCACTCTATGACTGCTGGGTATGCTACTGTGCAAAGCAGGAGGGATATGGGAGTGTGCAATTTTTGAAGAGCATCAGGCCCTAGCCCAATGCACATAGTGGATGAAGTTAATGGAGAGACTAGAATAGGGTGTAAATAGAGAAGTCCATAAGCATCAAGACTTCCCACTGGACATCATTCAATTGTGGTAGTTTTATTACTACGCTGTTTTCATGTCTGGGTCCAGCAAGGATGATTAGAACTGATATCTACATAGGTCTCATTGGCTATCTCAGTATAAATGTTTTTTTTATAAATGTGATTAGGAAAAATTCATAACTCCTAATGAAAATGACTTGCTGCCACACATGATGGTGCACACCTCTAATCCCAATGACTCAGTAGACTGAGGCAGGTAGATCACCAGATAGAAGCCAGCCTGGACAATTAACAAGAATCTGTCTCCAAAAATAACCACTAGAAAAGTTCTCTGGAGGTGTAGGTAAGTGGTGAAGCATCCCTTGGATCATTCCCTAGTATGTGAAAAAGAAAAGAGAAAAAGAAGAAAAGAAAATGATGTTCCTTCAACAGGGCCCAATCACAGCATATATGCTATTTGCTAAATATCAAAATAAAGTTCTCAAGTCCAAATGCCCAAAGAAATTTGAACACTAGTAGAGATTTTTTTTACATACATTATAGTTTGTTTGTTTTCTAAGGTTCTAAACAATTATAAGACAGTTCCAGGTGTCTGAAATTTGAGGTTTATTGGTAGCCTTCTAACACCATGTATTACACCTTTGGGAAACTTTTCAAAAATGTGCCCTGTCAGTCAAGTTTGGTTGCTGATTTGGTGTCCTAAGATAGAGATTTTTAGTAAAGTTCCCAAGTGTAGAATACATTTCTTCTAACATCCAAAGAGGCCAAACAATTGATCGGCCATCTTATTCCCAGTGGGAGATGGAAAAGCCAACAAATTACATTTAATAAACTGTGAAGTATCTCTAAAGACTGCCGTCCAGTGAGCTCCAAGGCTAGTTGTACGACAGAGCTTCACTGAAGGCCCCATTCACATTCAGTGGCTTGTGTTTCCATGTCATGGGATGCAGAGAGGAGAGATTTTTTTCAGTGGGGATCACCCTCAAAACATCATCAGCATCCTGGGATGTTCAGACCTCTTTATGAGTCCACATCATACTCAGGTTTGTCCAGTTCCTGATGACACTACCTGGGGACACTTGGAAGAATAAAAGTGTATTGTGTTACTTGTCAGTTAAAGATAAGGGGCTTTTCTTAAAGGGATACGGAAAGAGGACATTAACAATATTCAGTTATATAAAAATGTGGCATTGCAAGAATAATAGCTCCTTCTTTATAAACCTCAGTGGTTCACAGTAAGTCTCTGAGTACCAGTGACTTTAAACAACTTTTCATTGCTCAAAATGAAAGATTATTTTTATAGTACCCCTGCTTCCAATGACATTTGGATGAGGAGAGTATGTTTTGCCCTTCTGGTGTAGGGTGACATTATTTCAGTATTATAACCATCAACTAGCTTTAACTTACAAGCAGTTTTTTTTAAGAGAGAGGGACAGTGAGAGAGAAAGAGAAAATCAGTTTTATTTAGTTTTTCATGTGGCTTTCATTGCTCCAACACTTCGTTGTATACATGGTGCTGGCGTTCAAACCCGCATCCTCAAACATGTCAGGCAAGTGCCGTAACCATTGAGCAACTACTCCAGCCCTTACAAGCAATTCTAAACCATGCATTCATGTATCAGAAAATGCCACCACAAGAATTGTAGTGAATGCATCTCATCAGTAGTTCATGTAATTCATGCAGAACAATACAGCAGAAGAAGCACATGCAGAGTCCTCTGCCTTTCCTGGGTCTGCCTCTCCAAAATGATTAGCAACCAGTTAAAAATGTGATTCACTTAAAACCCCTTACATGCAATGATCTGGATTTTTACTTCAATGCACTTATTCTTTTCATTTGTCCCTAAAATGGCAGTCAAATATGTCAGTCAATCAGACTGGATGCTTTTCTTTGCAGGCCCTGTCTTAATTTATCCTTAGTATTTTTATTCTCCAGGAAAAATACCCATCTTCCTCCCCACTAAAATGTTCCTTGTTGGGCTGGAGTGGTGACTCAGTGGTAGAGCGCTTGCCTGGCATGTTGTGAGGACCCAGGTTCGAACTCCAGCACCACACACACAAGTAAATGTAGGAGAAATGAAGGCTAGATGAAAAAATAAAATTCATTCTCTCTCTCTCTCTCTCTCTTCAAAAATAAATTTAATTAAAAAAATGTTCCTTGTTTTTGGAGTGTTCTTAAATGTCTTTTACTCCTCTCATCCTGAGGACAGCCAGTGCCCTCAGCACAGATCCTGTCTTAATTGTATCAACCCTCTGTCATTAGGCCATTTATACTGAATAAGTTTCTTCCAGCTGCCCAATCTAACCTACCCCCACCAACTCTAAGTCCTGTCTCTTTCCCATTAGTTACTGATATCATCATTAATTTATTTTACTTCTTTCCACAAAATTTATCACTCAGATTTCAGATCATGGATTTTGCTGCCACCTCCTCATCTACTGCATATGTCTGAATGTATACTACCTATTGTCTTTAGAGCTTGGATAGTATGGTTAACTAGAATCTGTAGGCTACTTAATCACCAGCCCTTAAGCTTTCCTTCTTCTAGGTGGGAAAATAGCTGAACTCCGCTATTTCCAAAAACACAAAGTCTAGAATGGAGTGGTACATGTCTCTTCATGGTCACTTGTTACTACAAAAAGGGTCATTGATCTGCCACTCTTAATGTAATGAAAAGAAAGTTTTTTTAAGGGAACTTGAAGGCAGTCAGATCAGTGGGATGAGTAAATTGCAGGACATCTGTGCTTAATAGACTTTACAAAAAGAAGATGAAATTTTCTTAGAGCTTCATAACAGGAGGTAGTTTTACCTCCTGGAGCAAGTCATCCTATCTAAGTTAGGCTCCTACTCTCCCACAGAAACTGAGAAATGAAAGTACCATCTTTTCTGAGGATTACATTTTAAAGGAATGGTTCCCTGGACCTAGAGAAAGATATTTCTGGGTTGTAAACCTGGCAAGAAGCTTTTAAAAGATTTACATCTCAAAGGGGCCAAGAAAGAATTTACAATTGTAAATTTTTAAAGTGAATGGTTAAATGCTCAAAGATATGGGAGGTCAGGGGCCTGGAATTGGAAATTAGCCTGTCCAAAGTTGAATTAAGCTGAGACAACAGTTAGGAATCATTGGACACCAGGGGCCTTCCTGAAGCCATGAAAGAAGGAAGACTAGCTCTAGTTCTGCTCAAGTAAACCTCTATTATTTAGAGAGTCACTATACGTGAAGTCAGTGACCCTGAGCATAAGAAATAAAGTGAATAAAAAGAAAGGTAACTGAAGAGCTGGGGACCCAAAAATTACCTTCTTTGAATAGCAAATGGAAAATTAGTCAGGCAAGCACTTCAAATATCAGTGTGCTCTTCCTTCACAGATTCCACTCTATTCTACCACCAGCCACAGAACACCACCACTTGGCATAGTTTTTTCACGCCAAACTGGGTCTGTTCCCATGGACATGGTACTTCTGCCATCCAATGGCTGAATTCTCTTTGACTTGAGTATTCTTGTCCTGAAAAGCTCTTTAAAACAAACTGAAACAGATTCATCTGATTCCACCTGACCAACATACTCAAATTTCTGAGTCTCACACCTTGTTTATCAGTTGTTAAGTCATAGAGATTGATGCTCCCCTCCTAGTCCAATGGGAATTTGGATGGAATAGTTATTACTGGGAAAACAAAAGTAGCAGATGGACACATGATGTCAGCAGAAGGGGAAGGAGGAACACTGGCAACCCCCTTCCTGCCAGTATACTCACAATTACCAATTAAATCAGTGGACACATTTGTTATTTTTCCATTATAAATGGATTATGTAATTTTAGTTTCATTTTATCCAAAACAGAGCACTGAACTAGCCATCCTTCCCTCCCTTCAATTCACACTCAATGCTGCCATTTACCTATCAAATAAAAAATAATCCCATCAATCATTTCCTTAAAAATTTTAGAGGCTCTTTTCTTAACTTCAGAATAAAGTCACAACCAAATTCCTTAGCCGTGGAACCTCATGGACTCAGGCATATGGGAAAGACATGATGGAACTGTGCAGTAAAGTGAGAATTTCCAACACATTCCTTTCAGGCACTCTTACACTGAACCTGCCTTCATACTCCACAAAACACATGAGCCACTGATTTTTACAACATTATATGTTGAAGTAAAGGAATAGAGCCTTCACTGTTGGAGTTAAGGTCCCTCATCTGGTCCCCTTATAACCATAAACATTTTAGGGATTAGATATGGTGCATTCGTTGTATGGTCCTCACTTTGTAGTACAAGAACTGGTTCAGGGTCCACCCACAATAAGAGTGTGCCCAGTGAATGAAATTAAGTAATTTTGAATGAATGAGTAGATAAATAAATGACCATGGGAAAAACCTAGTTGAAACTAACTTAGAGCTTTGCAGAGACAAATGCAAATATGTCCTACCAGGGATCAAAGTAATGGTGTTAACAAGAATTAACTACACTGGATCATTGAGCTAATGAAACTCATACTCACCCTACAAGGTAAATAAAAACAAACATGTATACACAGCAGAAATGGCATAGTACCATGGATTATTTCATCTTATTCATTCTCTTCTTTAGAAAGCAGGAAAATGTATTGTTTCCTGAAATCACTTTCTCTGACAAATTTTTTTCAGTCTCTGATATTGATTGATCTCCATCAGTTTTAGCCTTGAAATGATAAAAAGGGTGAAACATAAACAAAGAGCTGCCTGCACAATATTTAGGTGGAGAACATTCATCACTGTGAACAGCTCTAACTTAAAAGCAGTAAGGAAGAGTAGTCCCCCAATGTCCAAGTAGAGTTCTCAGCTTTAATGAAAAAGAGACAATTAGAACAAAGGCACTTGCTCACTTTAAGTCACAATTCATCAAGCTGTCAAACACAATAAAATGCTACATACCTAATCTTTCCTGTTAACCATAATGTAGGCAATGCAATTACATTGTTCTAGCAAATTGGCAAGAATTAGAAGAAGAATAAATGTAAAAAACCTCTTGAAATTTTCTGTTCCAGTAAATGGTGTCATTCATATTTAAAAATCTGATAAAGAAATATTAAGTATTAAGTGAATTAATAATAAATACTTCTTATCAGGCCCATTTTCTTTCTTAGAAATTTTAGAGATATGTTTTTACATATATATGCAAGGAAAATCAATTAGCAACACCAAGTTCACGATTGAAATTGAAATCTAGTGATAATTTTAGGTAAATGAAGAAGTAGCAACACAAATATTTTATAATATATATTAATTAAAATGGACACATAAATTTAATTCCAAAGTTGTCAAAATGCATTCTTTCTCCATAAATAGTAAATACATATGTATACAGAAAAGAAAAATTATACCTGATATGAAAATATAAAACTAAATGTAAAAAAAAATACCTAAATGACCTTTGCTTTCAAAACCCAGTTCTTGGCACAATAAGGAATATAGAAAATTTAAATAAGGCCCCTCCTTAAAAATACAAATATTAATTGAGGACTTAATCACTGCAGGTCCAAGGATTAAAAAGATGAGAAGTGGTCTTGTCTGACATGGAGAAACTCAAAATCCTTTGGTGTTGTATAAACAAATTTGTGATTTGACTTAATTATTTGTGTATGGAAAGCAAATATAGGATGTTTATTTTCATGCCTAATCCAATCTTGCCTTAAGTTTCTATCTTGGTGGGTATCAATAATGAGATTTATTTTCCAAATTTGAAATTCTCTTATTAATTTAGTAATTATTCACTTAATCAGCTTTACACTCCACCCCCCCCCATCACTCAATTCCTCCTTCTTCCACAAGGTATCAATGCACACATGAAGAAGTAGGGCATATAAGACTTCAAGGATTTGGATTCTCTGTGACCTGCTTCTTGTCCTGTGGGTCCTGTCTTCTCTTGCTGTGGGTTCAGTACACTGAACCCTTTGCTATCTCTTTCCATCTAGATTCCTTCTGCCATTTGAGTCCTGCCTTACTCTCATTTTATCTGTGTCCAAGTATGTACAATGCCCCCACAAGATCAAACATCCCTGCTTCATTCCCCTCTGCTACATCTCATCAATCAGCAATCAGTCACCTGCATACTTCCAAAACCACGAAAGAGTATCCCTATCTACTCTTTCCACACCTGTGAAAACCACCACTAGCTCCAGCTTACTCACTATGCTCATTCTCTCCTTTTGCTCAAACAGAACATCTATTTTTACTGAAGTAGCCACCCATGCTGAATTATCATCTTCGAGCTCCAAATAGGAAGTAAAACAAAAGCACCTCTCTTTTTGACACTGGGGATCCAAGTCAGGACTTTGCACATGCAAGACAAATGCTCTACCACTGAGCTACAACTCCAGTCTCCTTTCTCTCTCCTTCTCTCTCTCTCTCTCTGTTTTTACTTAACAAAAAAATTCTCCTGTCCTCTTATATCCTATAATTCCCATACTTCTTGAGAGAAAAAAAAGAAGAGCTCTCTGAGATATACTATTTTTTTCTTTTAGAAAATATGTACCATATGTCATATTCTTATGTTTCTTCCAGGAGACATAAAGACTTAAAACCACTTACTTTAGCCCTAATTATGGACAGGTTTTAGGGAGAGAAAACATTTCTTTATGTAAGTAAATGACATACAGAAATTTCTCCTAGTTATTGCTCCTATTAGATACATGGTCTCCTTATAAGTATAGAAATTGAAGAAATAATGCTGTAGAAGGATAAATAAGGAAGATTGTAACCAAATGCCCTCTTCTCCAAACCTTCTCCAGTCTCCTAAATTAATAACATATATTAAAAAACACAGACTCGGTAATGTCTATAGAAAATGTATTCATTGATAAAGCAGAAGCATTCATGGGAGACACAGATATATCCTGCCGGGGACATCCCCTCAAGGATGACCTTGAGGCTAAGCCACAACACATCCAAGAGCCAATCTTCAGCTATCAGTTCCTTCAGTGTCTGCCTCAGTTTCAGAAGTTAAACCTTTTCTGAGCTCATATTCATGGCAGAGCAAAGTGAAGATATAAATTCCCAGGAATCCCACCCTAATAAGACAGTCAATTAATGGCCATTACTTACCACAGAGTTCCCTGCCAGGTGGGTTGGGTTTTGTGGGATCCACAATGCTATTTACCTACTTAGATGACAAAGTTTTGCACCTCCACAACTTCTTCCTTTCACACAAATGGATCTTTCATGTCACCTGTACCTCAAACTCTGTCTCAACACATTCAAACCCAGAAATGGAGTAGAAGAAATTTGGCCATCAGCCAGACAGATTTAATCAGCAGTCATCACCCAGACATCACCCTGCCACTGGTGGTAGGTTGAAGATGTTCTCAAGGTGGCAGCTACTGCTCTACCAGGGGTGACTTGGAAGAGTGAAAATGGGCACAAATTAGCACATGTAAAGACCAGTCATTACAACATAGTGAGAAACTAGCAGATACAAGGATAAAAGATGGGTTTAGAGGCATCAATGCTATATTTAGAAAGATAACAAGCAATTAAATTAACTGGTCATCAAAATGAAAGACAGAGTCCTCTTTTTCTACAAAGAAGATCCTATGACCTGCAATGGTAGAGAAAAGAAAATCAAGAACCAAGTCCAGCATCTAATAGACTAAGTGGTTAAATACCCAAGAACAAACTATTTTAAATGCTCAACCAAGGGAAGTCAGTTACATCACAGCCAGGGCTCTGATTCTGAAAACCTTGAACCCTGACATGTGAAATGGAGCCACTATCTAAATAGTAGTATAGAAAATATAGCATGCAGACCCTCCTTAATGGAAAAGCTACTGTATGGAAGGCGCTCAGCAGAAAAGCTCCAGCTATCCTCCTCTTTGGTAGATGTCTCAACTGTAGAGAAAAGCCAATCCTGACATCAGACACATTCCAGGGCAGCCAACATCCAATTTCTGATTGAGGAGGGAACACAAAATTTAGACAGTTCAGTCCAATGTAGAATACTTTAACAAGCATACTTGTTCCAGAGGCACCCGCTAGATTGTGAAAGCTTTGCCATATGTGTTCCCTGGTTTCCTCTGCCTAAGTCAACCTCTTCTCCATTTCTCTATTATGTTTTGATGCTATACATTGATCCCTAATGTGAATCATGAACCCCATATTCTAACCACTGCCTTTGGTGATACCAAAGTATAATTCAACAGTCCAAATGTAAAATTACAGTACCAGGATAAACACACAATTGAAGGTATTTGTTTTGTTATTGTCTTTATTGTTGTCTAAAGATTATAGTTAAGTAAGTACAACATTAATAAGAAGTATCTGAGATGACTTTTTACATTTGTGGGAGAGTTTAGTTATCTACAAAAACTATCCAATTCTTCAAGTAGCTAAGTAAAATACTATATTTTAATCACTCATTTCAATTGTCCTTTGAAGTTTCCTATATCTTTGGTTGAGTCTTAACACACTGTGCTCATTCTTAGCCTGAAAATCATCAAAGGTGTAGAATCTTGTGTATCTGAGCTAAGGGGAATAAAATACCTTATTTATAAAACAGACAATGGGTATGAACTGAGTGAAATATGGTATACGTTTAATAAAGCATAATAATAATTATTATTTCATAGCTATTCACTCTAAAAACCTTATCTGAGGCTCAGTGAAGAGAGCCATAGAATTACAAAATATCATGAAGGAGTGAGCTTAAAAAGAAAAGAACAGGTCAATCGACTTCCACCATTAAAATATCAGGGAAATGAAGAGGAACTGAGAATGAGCAGCCAGTGAAGAAAGAGGGCAAACAGAGCATGTATGTCATAAGCCAAGTGAACAAAATGCTTTTCAAAAAGAGAATGGTTAATCATGAAACATCCTCTGAAATGTCAACTCAGATAAGAATTACAATTAGCAATTGGATTTTGTAAGGTGAAGGTCAATGGTGGCCTTGACATAGCATTTTATAATCCACTGGGTTCAATATACATGTTGGAATAGGTAAGAGTTTGATTCATGCAGTATCTATAAACAACTCTTAAAATTTTTTATTATAATGAGGATAGAGAAATGAGATAGTTTCTATGCATATGATGGGAGAAAATGTTTTTAAAAAGCTGGATGAAAGATGCCATACGTGAACTCTATCCCTCAAAATTTGCCATCAGGATCATATAAAGAACAGCAATGTAAAATGCACTATTTTGCTTGGCTAGGTCAATCTTTATTTCACATAGAGCTTTTACCAAGACTCTAATACATAAATGTCATTTTAAAAGATTCCTGTTTTTCAGTCAAGTACTTTAAATTATGATCCATCCACTCTCTTAAACACCTGCTCACTTGGAATGCTCTTCAAAACAGCTCATTGTTAAACACCCAAGTTAACTTACAATCTCTTAACAGGTTAAACACTAGCACTTAACTCCTAAAGTATATTAGCTACAAATTGAACATTAAGTAAAAAGCACTCAAGGCTATTTAAGGCTTTAGTGCCTTGTTATAAAGGTATGATATTTGCAATCAGATATGGTTTTCATTAGCTATTATAGAAATAATCCACAGAACAATGTTTCTAATTGGTATTATAAGAAAATGTTTCCCTTTGGTCAGGAGCTAAATTTAAGCAATGGTTTGAGTTACAGGAAAAAGCCCCTTTATATTCTGAGCCCTTTTTTTTTTTTTTTAGTCTCTCTCTAGCTTAGCTATTTATCTATAAATAAAGGCGGACCCTGTAATGCAGGTTCTATTTGATTAACCCTCTCCATCAGTTCCAGTTTGCTTTGGGAAGCAGGTGAACACCCTAGTCTCTACTGCAACCACTGACAGAGTAAGCAGACAGCTACTCTTTTGGCTCCTGGAAATAACTGCATTAACACTAACCTTTCCAATTCCCCACCCTGCTGCCCGGAGATGAGTTCTAAATGCCCTAAAGGTGAAGAGATTGAAACTAAGGTGAAGAGTTATTCCAATTTCCAGTGAATTTGTATTGTTAACAATTTAACTTTTCAAAGGATTTTGGAGTAAAGCAATCAACCCTCGCTGGATTTGGGCAGGACACAAGGCTGAGATTGCTGAATCAATATGTGGAAACCTGACTGACAACTTAGGTAATTTGATGCAGGATTTGGGACAACAACTGGAGATAAATTACTTAACACAGTTGGGAACCAAAATTGTGTTCAGAAAGAGAGACGTATTTTCCTGAGAGGAGTGAGGAGAATTGTACTGACAGGGAAGTGATGAGCACAAACAAAACTCTTACAAACGTGATTCTATACACAACTGTATAAGTACCATTAAATATCTTTGAATTGTCCTTGTAGGAGGTGGGAAAGTGTTGTGAAATGTATGTAAATCAACAATGATATGAACATCTCTTGTTGAAAGTATATAACTGTAGAACAGTCGGGGCCAAAATACAGGAAAATACTTATTTCATGGAGAGAAAAATGCAGTATATAAAAGTTATATTTTTTACTCTGAATTATGAAGCAATCCTTTTAGAATTCAATTTGACTTGTAATTTTAACAAACTTGTATTTGTATACTAAAGTAAAGTTTTCCCTGAATCCACTATAATGTAATACATTCAATATTTGCAAACCACAAGATGAATAGATTTGGCCAACTGATCAACCCAAGAACATGAGAGCTAGAGAAGAGAAGGAGGATGCATAGATCAAGTTCAATTACTTTCCCATGGTCACAAACACTATTAATTCAAAGATGCTCCCATTTTCACATGTGTGAGCAAAAAGACTGCTATTTTGCATTACTTTGGTAAAGATTTAAAAGAGAGAAAGGTGCCTGCCTTAACAGTGATTTGTTTCTTTCCTTTTTTTTTTTTTTTTAGATTTAATTTCCCCTTTCTAATGGAATCCTGATATTCTGTAAAGGAACTACCTTCTCTAGTATGGCCTACTTCTGTGATATTTGAGGGACAACTTGTGATCTAAGCTAGGCAGTCAGACACTTCTTTTTAAGTAGAATGAAAAAGAGACCATAAATTATCGGAATTCATCTGTTTAATTAGCGTTTGTATTGCTGTGACCCAAAATACCTGACAAGAACAACTTTAGAAGAGGAAAAATTTGGGGTGGGCTAGTGGTTTCAGAAGTCCAGCCCATTGACAGTCAGTCCATTGGTCTGTGATCAAAGTGAGGCACATCACGGGGGGAAGGTAAAGTGCAGGGAAGATGCTCCCTCAATTGGCAATAAGGAAGCCTAGAGACGGAGGGAGAAGAAAAGGTCACAGGAAGAACAGTCATTTCAGGGTACTCATCAAGTACCTACCTCCTCAGTCATGCCCCACTTGCCTTCAGTTTTCACCCACGCCATTCAAAATAGGATGGGATGATTAGGTTATAGGTCTCACAGTTTAGTCATTTCACATCTAAATATTCCAGTGGAAACAATGGGGCTTTGGAGGGAACACCATACATCCAAATCGTAACAACATTTCTTTCTAACAGCCATAACTTAACTCAGATTGTTACACTTCAAGGCTCTCAATGTTTCCTGCTTTCTGGTTTCTGAGACTACCTGACATACTTGTTTCCAAGACCTATGTTTATTCATACCATCCCATTACTTCCATAATCCTCTAATCTCTACTATTTTTCAAATGAATTCCCTTTCACACTTTTTCCTTTTCCTTTCATGTTTTGGGGTGTTTTTGTTGTTGTTGCTGTTGTTTTTGTTTTTGCAGGGCATTGTTTGTTGTTTTGTAGTGCTAGTTACTGAACCAGGGCCTTGTGCATGCTACTCATTCTAACACTGAGCTACACCTCTAGCCCCTTTAACTAAATTTAACCAGTTGATTTCTACTGTTTGCCAAGAAGCCAAAACGGAAATGCAGAAATGTAATTGATTTGTCTCAGTGATGACAATTCCATCCTAATCCTCCATGAATATACAATGGCCTGGGAATATATGAGAAACCTCAGTGTGATCTCTCCAACACTTGTGTTAATTCTTACCACATTTCATGCCTTTAGCAGTTTGTGCATAACACTTCAGTAACAAAACTTATTCTTTTCTTGGTGTTCTGTCTTGGTGAAATTAATCAGCAAAGAGTATAATTACAAATACCAAACACCTAAAAATTATCCTAATACCTCTCTTCTTCACTGTCCTTATTGAATACCTCTCCAAATTTTAATGAATATAACTATGAAATATCTCTCAGGTCTATATAGAGGACTCTTATCTCTACCACTACTGCTGTGAATGATGGTCATTTCACTCCTGAGCCACTGAAAGACCTGCTCATAATTAAGGCATGCTCATATTTATTTGTGTCTGATCTACTCTTCACATGTGGTCAACAGAGCAATATAAATGAAGGAATGATTTAAACATCACACATCCTGCTTTAAACATTTCAGTAACTTCCAGAGGCCTTAGAACAATGTCCAAAATCCATAAGGACCCTTCAAGACAAGTATTCTGACATCCCTCCCTCAGCTTCTTACTTAGTTTCACATTTGTATTCCATTCACATGGTCTTTGACCTGCAGAGCAGAGAGCTGTAATCCTTCCCCTCACAGGGCCCCTGTACCCTCTATACGTTTTACCGTGTAATCTCTTCTATATCCTCTCTAGTTAACTATTGAGAAGTTTTCAAATATCAACTAAGTTTCAGTCCTCAGAAAATAATTTCTGACTTTTGTCAACTTGATCACATTCCCAAATATTCTTTGGAACCAAATACGAGATCAAAGAATTTATACAAGCCAAAGTGAGGATGGCTACCAAGGAAAATGCATATTCTGGTTGTCCAATGTAAGTGCTCCAAATGGTATCCAAGGGGTTTGGTTTTAGAGAACAAGAAAGAGAACAGGATTAGAGCAAAACCTGACATTTGCATTGGTCAGAACAATAGCTCTCCATGTTGACTGCTGTCTTCTCACTGTAGCTGTGCATTCTAGGTAAGACAGAGTGACAGGAAGGAACAGACACTCTCCAAGTTATTCATTATTCCACAGGCATCAGCACGTCTACAAGCAGCTAAGTCGTGACAGTTAGAGGTTCAAATTAACCAAATCATGAGCTTTTGGAATCCAGGAAGGTGTGACTGCTGTTCCACAAACCATGACTACTAGGCCTAACAGAAGTCTGTGAAACTCCTTTCTTTTATTTATGTCTCATAGTATTATTTGATTAATTATCTCTTCCCCACATCCCAATAATAGAGTCTCAGGTACATGACAGCAAGTACTAAATTTCTTGCTTTCAGCATTGTTTTTCCAAAACTGAATATAGTGTCTGACATATACTAGATACATGGTAAAATAAAATGACTAAGATCAGTCTTTCTTGAAAATTTAAGAACTGTTTGAAGATAAACTATAAAGTCTAATGCAGATAATCAAAATATTGCTATTATGTCTTCTAGCTGGATTTAGTAAAGGAATTTTTCACTGTCTGCTAATGAAGGTTGTAAATTTTTTCCTTATGAATCAATATAATGAAAATTTCACATTTTCACAACCATCTCATATTCTATTACTTTTAAAGTTACTATCAGATTCTTTTTGCTTTATCAGACTCCTCAAGTCAGGTATAGTAGTCAATAATCTTTCATAAGCATTTTTTAATATTCTTTTTGTTTTGTCAGAGACCATTTTAGAAAATCTGAAATAATCAACTTTTTTTTCAACAAAACAAACTTTCTATTAACACTATTTTAAATGTGTTAATAAATTCTGAAGCTATTTAAGCAAAATGGCAAATTAAATATCAGTCATACTCAAAGTAACTGCCGTACATGTGTCTTTGCTTTCGAAAGGCAAACTAGAAGTATAGATGCAGACTAGGATCCCACCTACATCCCTGATCCTCCCAGAGACCCTATTTGCAATGAGCCTTACTTGGTCTGTTCTCATTTTTTAATGTTTTTCTAGGACTTCTGATGCTAACTAGTGTTATCAATTATGTTTTTAAAATTTTATTCAGGAGGTGTGTTGCTGTACAATCATAAATGCATATGTAGCAGCAATATAATGTGCCCCTGATCCTGATCCAGAATCAGAATCACCCCCACATTGCCTACACCACTGCTTGACTCCTTTATATTTTCCCCCATAACATATATATATGCCCATTTTCCAGAATTAAATGATTGTATAAGTGTTTGGCTTCTTGACTAGAGGATTAACCAGTTTTGCATGGATCTAATACTGACTTAACCTATGGGATGGCATTGTGTGGTGGCATTAGTCCTCACAGAACTTCAGAAATATTCAAAAAATGCTTACATAAAACAGAGGACCTTATGATGATACTTATATGATGCATAAAGTCAACAAATATTTTATAGTATTTTTTACATAGCAGGAACTTATTAAGTGTGGTATTAACACATATATCAAGACTCCCATTCTCATCAGTCCCAACCCTTAGATGAAACAGTATGTCAATATATGCCCTTTAATTTCCACAACTTAGATAATAAAATGTGCTATTGATATCAATTTTATAAAGCTAAAAACATTTGGACAGACAGTAGTCATTACAGCTGATCTATCAAAGCTTATACTGATATCCCCAACCTTGTCAAAATTGCATTTTTGGTTACCTTCCTAGAGTGACCTAGTGTCAGCATAAACCATGGAGACGTTCTCAGGGAGGCTATCCAGTAGGCATTCAGTCAAATGTATGTTTTCCTATGCTGCTAGGTAGGAAACCTATACACCTATATGCAAACATGCAGGAACAAATGTGCTGCCATATGGGAAATGTGTGAACTTTATTGTTTAATGTCTCATTTCACTAAGGGAAGATAACCAATTCATAAGTTAAATTTTATTTTTACTTTGATCAGCAAAAGGTATGTGTAGGGTTTTCCCTTAAGGATAAATTGAAATAGACCCATGCTAAATAATACCCAGTGGGAATATACCAGAAACTACTTTTATAGTTTCTAATTTTATAATTCATTGTCAATCAATATTAAGCCATAGCAATGCTGATGCTCTGTGATATACCTCAACAGACACTGATAAAGAATGTGGGGATGGGGTTCAACTCACATCACACAGATAGGAGACAATCTCCCACATAGGAAAGGGTGTGTCTGGTAGCCTAGGGTTGTCCCATGGTGTGAACTACAAAAGCTATGATTTCACAGCCCCATATTTATCTCTGCTCCTTGTTACCCTAGATAAGGAAGACTGATGAGTAAATTGTTCAATAGGAAGATTCACACTTGCAAACAAGGAAAAAATGAAAGCTATTCTTTTTGCAGATGCACATATTTTTTTTCCTCAAAGCACAAGATATTTGTCCCAGTGATTGGAGTATTTTATGAGGCTATAGTTTTACTCTGGAAGTGGTGACAGTTTTGTGATATTTGTACAAAATGAAGGATGCAAAACCAATGGAAATAAGTTGGAAAATACAGAGATTACTTATTCCTTCTTGAAAATGTGTCATCCCCAGAAAAATTGTGCACATATCTATGCAATTCTGGGAGCCAATAATGTTCCATTTTTACCTATTTCAACCGAAATTGGGTTTTCAGATCTATGTATAACTGATCTACCAAGTACAACCAAAAGAAACATCTCCCATTTGACTATCAGGTGCTTAGTATATTGTGTTACAAAAATCTTACTTCCAGCTCCAAAAACACAAGCATCCTCTCTGAGGAAAGATAAGGTGAGAAGGTCCTTTGACACTGCACTTTGATTATTTTGAGAGACTTAGGACTACTTCTAGGAAAGCTGTGAGGACATTGTTGCTATCAGCTCTAAGGTTACACCTGAACCAACCAAGGACTTTTTTCATGACCATTATTTTAAAGCTCCTTGCCAGCATAAAGTCAAAGGCCTAAGATTCTGGTGAAGAAGGCACAAGCCATTGGAAAATATGAAAAGAAATAAATGCATCATGGGCAGGAAGATACAGAGAAAAAAAGAAGTATCAGAAAAGAAAATGGTTTCAATGTGCCCATCTTCTCTAGGTGCCTCCTGTAGGGTGACAGTGCAGAAAGGAAAGAATGCTTTGTATCATCTAGCAGTCTTCATGTACATTCTTTCTTGTAAAAAATAAGATTGTTTTTCTTCTACTAACAGATTGGTACAGCAAAGCCTTTTAAATTGTGCAAGACACAGCAAAGCAGTTAGAAAACAAACAGTCCCGGAACACGTTTAAATGTGTCTTCTCTCATTCAGCCTTGAATCCCATTTTTGGTTCCCTTTGGTGGGGGGACTTTGCCTGTTTTATAATAAATCAATATTACATCTAAAAGCTATATATATCATTCTTTCTAGTAAAGCCTTAAAGAAGAAAGAAAAATGTCCGCTGCATTTTGTTTTTGTTTTTTACATCCTCCAATTGTCCATCATAAAATCTGTACTAGGAATCTATACTTAGTCTGGCATATGAAGGACCCACTTTTGTGTTTTGGGCCAATTTCTTCTTGCTCATTAGCATATAAAACATTTCCTTTTCACCCCTTCTTGCCCTGCAGAATTTCTGGGCAGTGGGATTATTTTGAGAAGTGATAATAAGAAGTATCATTTATTTTTGGTTTAAATTACAATAATAATACTATATTTTTGCTTGAACTATATTAATTATTTCTGATTAACAAAACCAGAGGTAAGTAGAATGTGCACAAGTGACTCAACATTCTGTGAACAGATTCTAAAGCCAGGAACAGTAGAAATGTTCCTTTTTAATACAGATATTACCAATTCAGAAAAACCTGGAGTGAAAAGACAACCGCCCTCTGTCTAGAGGGCGGTTGTTTTTTCCCCACTTGCAAGAAGAGGAAAGAATTGAAAAAAAAATGCTTACCCAAAGCTGCCGTGGGTATGTAAATGCTTTTGGAATTCTTCCAAAGATTTTAACCAAATAGTCAAACCATAACAAATATTCCCTGTGGCACCATTAAAGCATGCTGCAGTTACACATTATAAATGGAAGCCAAATCACACACTTATGTAAAATGACTGGTATAGCAGAAAAACAAGTTATGTATTTAATAAGCAATCTCAAGGTTCTAATGTAATGAAACCCACTTGTAATTTCTTTCATCGCTTTTTTTTCTGCACACACTGTTCATTCTTAAAGCTCTCTACAAGGATTTTATAGAAATCTTTAAAATAAATCTAATTTATAGAAACTTAGCCTATATACCATCACTCTGATTTTCTTTGCCCATTCCTTTGAAAAACTGTACTCCCATTCACGAATATTTGTCATAACTAAATGCATGAAATGTGGTTGTATGGTATTCCTGAAAGCATGGCTTTTACTTATGAAATATGTATGTTAAAGAAAGAAGCTCTCAATATGTGTTTACATTCCACACAGGCACTCTTTCTATCTTTTCCAACCTGTGGGATACATTTACAAACAAAAGCCATTCATCTGTATTTTATCTACCAAAAGAAGGCTGTTAGAATAGCTCATACTGACATTTACTAAGCCATGATTTTGATTGCCTTAATGAAGTAGTCAAATAGGTGTTATCTGCAATTAAACATAAGGTTATCGATAAAAATTCAAACACTGTATCTGACATTTAATTTCAAAACAGCCTACCCTGAAATCCTACCAGCAAATGAAAGCTGCCCATTCAAAGATAAAGCCATCTATTGTTGCCTTCAGCAAACTCTTTAATAGTTGGGTTTGCTCTGTACTACAATACTTCATGGAGAAGTATGACATTTCACTTTTCTTTAAATAGATAATTATCTAACTCCATTTGAGCTTTTGTAAACATGTTTTCATGTATCTAACACCTCAGTGTATGTTGCATTGCTTAACAGGCATCCAAACGTGCAGCTCTCTATCAAAAGGGAAAAATGTGACACTGTAATTAATTTCCCCCCTAAGATAATGTTGTAAGGAGTTTTTCTCTAATCAACTTTGGTTGAAAAGCAAAGCCAGTGTTTTACCAGTGTGTGCATATTGGCTTAGGTTTTCAGTACATTTTAGATTTATTTTTAACCTTGGCTTTCTGTTTGAGCCAAAAAAGATCATCTTCTTCCTGACGATTTTTCTCTCTTTTGCTGATTAGCTATAGAATGAGGAGAAGCACCTGATGGGCCATATTAAGGAGGATGCTAAGCGGTTTACAAGTCTCAGTAATTAATGACTATTTTTATCACAAAGAATATAGACTGGCTTCTTCCATCTATCTGAAACTCAATGTAAGCCCCTATAAGCCTCAATGCAGCATAATTGGTGCAATAGAGCTGAAAATGAGATGGAGGATATAATGCAGCTTCGGTAATCCTGCCTTTAGCTAAAATGGAACAGTAGAAGCCCTGGCAGCTTTCAAAGTGGTTACCATGAAGATTTAAAGTCAGCCAGCTGTCTGCTGTTCCTTCTGAAGCCCACATCACTATTTACATCCTT
Source organism: Aplodontia rufa (assembly GCA_004027875.1). Taxonomy (NCBI): domain Eukaryota; kingdom Metazoa; phylum Chordata; class Mammalia; order Rodentia; family Aplodontiidae; genus Aplodontia; species Aplodontia rufa. The sequence continues at coordinate 42,686 of PVKS010010085.1, read as the reverse complement.
AAATAGAGTTCAAATGTTTAAAATAATTATATTTATGAGAATGATTTACTGTGGTAAACAATTTGCTTCTCAGCCTTTTGGCTCTAATTGGATGTTTTGTCCAATCAGGAACAATCATGGACTGTGTGCTTGTATCAGTTTTTATTCGGACCACCCTGTGCTTATAATGTGCTCTCAAACCTCTTGGGATGAACAAATGGGTTTTGCTTTCTCAGTGTTGTTATTAAAAAACCCACTCTCTTGTAAATCATAATATGCTAATAATAGGTCTGGAGTGTCAACTGGGAAAATGAAAAAAGCTTCACATTCATGAAGGCATGTGAAGTGAGACCACAATAAGTGTCGGAGAATGTTGTTTGTTTTAGATTTGTGACCATCCCCTTGACAGCCTGGGTAGCATTGCAATGTCTAACCCAAATAAGCTCCTGGTAGGTTTATACAATAGGGCTGAAAAGAGCACTTAAAACAGGAAGCAAAAAAAAAAAAAAAAAAAGAGTGGGGCTGGGAATACCTTCCAGGAGATTCTGAGACAAGTCAGGGTTATTTTCAGCAACCTGTTTAAATAGCATCTAAGTATTTCACTCATGTTCTTCCTCCCAAGACTGGTACCACCCACTATGAAAAGAAAAGACTGGCTTCTCTAAAAGAAGGCTATGTTTGGAGACTTGCTAGCAGCATGTTCCGTGAGTGCTCTGCATGGATATCAAAGTCAGAAAGCCTTTCTAAAAATACCTCTAGAGTATATGCCAGGTATTCAGACATCAAAAGACTCATTGAAGAGACCAAAAGGAATCAAATTAATCACGGGTGTGGTTAAAATTGCCCTAATAATATAATTAAATCTAAGGAGATAGAAAACCAAGTATATGTCAAATCTTTTAAGAGTTATTACATACAGGGACTGGAACAGTGGCTCAGTGAGTGGAGTGCTTGCTTGGCATGCACAAGGACCCAGGTTCAAACCATACACACAACTAACTGTTGGAGAAACAAAAGCCAAATGAAAAACTAAATGAAATTGATTCTCTCTTCTTCACTCTCTCTCTCTAAAAAAAGAAAAAAAGTTATTACATACAAATGATGAAATTCTGTGCTATGATGGAAGTCCAATAACATAATCCACTACCTTCACTGCATAGGAAAAGAGGGCTTCAACATGAGTTACAGTGTTCTGACAGACATGGTCTAGCCAGTTCACAGATACAATTGCCTCTAGTAGGGGGAATAACTTCATAAGAAGTCACATATGAAAGCCCAAGAATGACTCCAACTATTGTATGAAAAATGAAATACAAGAGTAAAACTTAAATTTACTCACTGCAAACAGGACAGTCATCATAGCAGAAAAGGTAAGGTATTATTTGTGATTTTTTTTTTGTTTAAGTCTAAAGACTCAGCTAATTGGAAGAGTATCCCGTAACAGATTTGGGTACAGAAATTTTCATTGTATTCTAAACTTAAAGTTGAATAATATTAAGATTCAGAAATATAGCATACAGGCAATAGAACATAGATGATATAGCACATAGTAGAGTTATTGGACTCTATGTCTAGATTTTCTGGCATCAATTCTTAATTCCTCCAATTACTAACTGTGTAAATTTGAGAAAGCTATTTATTTAATCAGTAAAATGAGAATAATATCACAAACTACCTTAATAGATCATTAAGATAGCTAAATGAGTTAATACATACAAATATTTGAAATGGTACTACTACATAGAAGAATTCAATAACCATTAGCTATTGTTATTTTTACAACAGTATTCCTAAACAATATATACAGAAAAATGCATACATATAGTGCAAGGTGCAATATATATTATTTGATGACCAACTAACAAATTTTCAGATATTAAGGGTCAATATTATTTGATAAATAGGTAAAAAGAAGTCAAATTACATATGTAACTTTCTCAATATCTCATACTCAAAAATAATAGGAACAGACCAAGCATTGTGTTTCTAACATGGTGTAATCCAAAGTGCTTTCACTTAAACTGGTTTTCGAAGAGTACTGATGATTTTGGTAAGAGTGAAACCAACGACAAAGTCCAAGTGAGCGTGTGGAGAACTAGTTAGAAGAGGGACAAAGTCCAAGTGAGCGTGTGGAGAACTAGTTAGAAGAGGAAGACTGACCCCAGTACATGACCAAGGAAAAATGGATGTAGAACATAGGGTTAGAAGAACACAGGAAGGGGGCTAAATGCTCCAATGGATTTAGAGGTCTGTCCGCCCACATGCTTGGTTAGAACTCTTCTATGTTAAAGAAGGCACTTCCACTAAAGAGACGTAGACAACTGCTTCTGGTGAACAACACATGGCTTACTTTTGCATTTAGTTATTTCCTTTCCCACAGTTCTACAACATTTTTCAAGCCGATTCCTGAAAAAGTAGTAGTTCTTCAATCTCTTGCCAAGTGCAGAATACAATTCTGTGACTGACTTGACCGTCTACTTCAAACACACCCAGATTCCTTTTAAGAAAATTTTCAGTATTATAAAGGTGATGAATATTATATCTGCCTTCTTCACAATTGTTTAGTCCCTTGAACTATCCATACTGTCAAAAAGATACTAGCTTCTCTGCGTACGAATGTTGATAATAAGGAACACTGTGCCATATGTTTGATTTATTGGTCCTTCTAAGTAATCATTTCTATCAAAAACTGTCTATGCCAGAAAAGGCACCTTTATTGTTTCATATTCTCCGAAGTTACATAGGATGTTTTGAAAATACCAACTTCTTTCTTTCTTTTCTTTTTTTTTTTTTTTGCAATTTGGTACCCTAGCATGTGATGTAAAATTATTTCCTCACTGGATAACCTTGGCTACATCTGACTCAGAACAATTCTCCACATTTTCTATAGGATTACCATAGAACTCCAAGTTTCTGTTGCTCCAATGCTATTGCATTAAAATTATAATGCATCCAGATAGGAGTTCAGATTATATCTTTTAAGGCAAGAAAATAAAATCTTTTTCTCAACCACTGTAGAATTGAATATTCTCAGGAATTTACTTTTATTTACATTTAGAACACCTATATGTCTATCCACTTTCACAGTTTTACAAAGATGTTTTTTACTTTTGCGACTTAAAAGTTTCAAAAGAATTAGAAATAATGGATAGGTGTTAATGGAAGCAAATATCTACTCAAGAATGGAGAATTTTAAAAAACCTAACAAAAATTACAGTGGCCCTTTATTGGTATAAATATGCATGTTTTATAAATCAAGAGTTCTCTGCTCATGGAAATGTTTAGAAGAATTAATAAATCTATTTATCACTGATATTATCATGAGGATTCCTAACTCAGATGAGAGGTTTGGCAGAGTGCCTTCTGAGATTCCCTGATCCTAAACTAACTCACAGTAGATCTGTGTCAGAAATGAACTGAGATGTTTCAGGAGAAGAAATTATAATTTTCAATTCATTTTACATTTAATATTGGGAAATGAAGTTATTGGATCATGATTGTGTTATGGTAACAGGCATGGTCACTGGAATTCTAAGGAATTGACTTTGAATGCTTCCTCTAATATTTATTAGTTGTGACACTTTTTATTGGTAAAATTAGATTAATAACATCTATTACACAGACTTAATAGTAAGGAATGAAGAATTAACATTTGAATGTAAATACAATTCTTAACATAAAGTGAGTACACTATAAAAATATATATATATATACATACATGTAGGATTAAATATGTGCTAATTTTATATATATATATACACATACATATGCACATATACATATAATCAATAGTAATAACAAATTTTAAGAAATACATTAGTGGGGCTGGAGCAATGGCTCAGTGGTTCCAGTGGTTCCATCACTTGCCTGGCATGTGCAAGGATGCAGGTTCGAACCCTAGCACAACGTACACAATGAAGCGTCAGAAGAATGAAAGGCACATGAAAACTAAATTTTAAAAAATTGTTTCTTTTTTTCTCTCTCTCTCACTGTCCCTCTCTTTAAAAAAAAATAGAAACAAAGAAAGAAATACATTAGTGAGATTGTTTGTAAAAGTTGCAAAATATAATTTTGCCATAGTTGTGCATAGAATTTACACATTTATATTATAATGATTTAACTTTTCTTATCAGATCACTATATTCATTCCTGTGTTTCAAATATTATTTATTGATTTGTTAATATGTTTTCTTCATTTTGTAGCATCCTACTTAATTATCTTGACATTCTCTAAGATCACTTTAAAATGAATCAAAAAAAGTACTTTTCTTGTTTAGTGGTTTTACCTTTTGGAGAGGCTGTAAATTCAGTGATCATTATGTTTCAATGGTAGATCTGAAGGAATTGAGAGGCAGAGGAGAGAAAATAGAAGTATTTACTAGAAAGAATCTTTTTAGTTTGAGGACAGAAAGAAAAGTCAGCATACACAAAATGAAGATGGTAACGACATGCAGGGAGACAATTAGCCCTCAGATCACAAACACCAAATGGGAAATTAAGAAAACTAGGAACCCAACAGAAATAACAATAATGAACTTCTAATGGCTTAGGTATTAGGTGTCCCCCCAAAAGCTCACATGTGAGACAATGAAAGAAAGTTTCGAGATGAGATGTTGAGAGTTTTAACCTAATGGGCACATTAATTCTGATAGAGATTACCTGCGTGGTAACTATAGGTAACTATAGGCAGGTAGAGTTTTGCTGGAGGAGGTAAGTCACATGGGTATGCATTTTGTCCTTACTGAGAGCAGAATTCTCTCTGCTTCCTGGTGGTCATGTCTTTTGCTGCTTTCCTCCACCATACTTTTCTGCCATGATGTTCTGCCTCATCTTGAGCCCAGAGCAATGGAGCCAAATGTCTACAGACTGAGATCTCTGAAATCACAAACCCCAAGATAAACTTTTCTCCCCTCTAAAATTGTTCTTGTCATGTATTTTGGTCACAACAGTGAATATGCTGACTAAAACAGAACTTATTTAACAGCTGGTTTAGGGTGTGGTCATGTCCTTTTAAACAGTCATTTTAAATCCATGCATCTTTATGTGTTTGAATCATAGAATCCTTGCGTGGAAAGTAGTATGGGCTCCCTGTTCACCTCAGTCAGGATTGACTCCGCTCTAGAGTGCAATGAACTCAAGCCTACAGACAGTGGACTGAAATAACATCTATTCCAGTCCTAGGTCCTAAACCACTTCAGGAATTACCTGTTTGGACAAAAACTACTTGATCTTAATTTTAAAAAATATCATTGGATAGCAGTGATAGTTTTTATTTACTAAGGCAGTGAGAAACAAGAACCCATTATATTTATAATTTTTCATTGATTTTATTAATCTTTGTTGAAAAGAAAAGAGAAAATGTCTCCCAGAAGTAGATTATGTTGCATCCTCTACTAAAGGCAATGAATTCTGCTCAACCAGAAAAGAAACTCAGATTCATATATTTTTAAAATATTCTCCAAGATTAAGTCCCTCAGAGATGAAGTTATCCAATGCTAATAAAAAAAATAATTTCCTTTCTCTGTTCCCTCATATTATTAAATTGCTTCAGTTGCTCGCTAACGGCACCCATTCATTGCCTCTCTCGCCTCTGGTCTTCTGTGTGATTTGGATGAAATGTGTCCCTCGAAAGCTCATGTGAGATAAAGCAGGAAGACTCAGAGGGAATATGATTGGGTTATAAGAGGCCTAACCTGACCGGAATGAACTGGCATTTGAAGGCAGGTAGTGTGTGGCTGAAGAAGATATGTCACTGGGGGCATGCCTTTGGGGTATATATTTTGTCTGGGGTGGAGCTTCTCTCTCTCTGCTCCCTTAGAGCCATGCCTTCAGCCATGATGTTCAGCCTCATCAGAATGAAGCAGGCCTTCTGTGAACTAAGACCTTTTCAACCGTGAGCCTCTGAATTAACTTTTCCTCCTAAAGTTGTTCTTGTCAGGTCTTTTAGTCATAGCAATGAACTGGCTTACTAAAACTTCTTTGGTTATGTGTTTCTCTTTTCTGGAATCTGAAGCTTACAAATTTGAAACCCAAAATACAGTAATAAAATCTTTCTGGCTTTTCCCTGTGTTCTTCCTGCTAAAGATTTTTCCAACTCTACCTATTAAGTGTCTTCCTTTACTCCAATGCAGATCACTCTGCAAGTCCAAGCAGATTATGGGAAGAGCAGAAAGAAGAGATGACAGTAGAGTCGAGAAGGTTTCAGGAAATTTGGTGAGTGCTAAGGTTTAAAGCTGGACTTACTCCAGGTAAACAGGAATATAAGAATTAAAATGAACCTTGTGTAGGCTGGAGCCGTGGCTCGGCGGTTACAGAGCTTGCCTGGCATGTGCAAGGATGTGGGTTCAAACCTCAGCCCCACATATACAACAGAGTATCAGAGCAATGAAAGCCACATGAAAAGCTAAATAAAATTAATTCTCTTTCTCTCCCACTGTCCCTCTCTTTTAAAAAAATAAATAAAATGAACTTTGTGTCTACTTATACAGTTTGAGACATGTAATCAACTTTCTATGCCTCTCTTTCATTATTTCTTTTTCCTTTTCTTTTTTTAAGTACTTAGACCATTATTTATTTCCACATATATATTATTATTATATAAATTAAAGGTGTACAGCATGATGTTTTGATATATGTTTACAGTGAAATGGTTACTAGAGGTAAACAGTTTAATGTATCCATCATTTGTCATAGTTCTATTTTTATTCTAAGACCCTCATTCTTAAGCAATTCTGCATGGAAATATATTGTATTAAATAAACTTAGAATTTTTTCAGTTAACAATATTATTAGCTAAGTCCTCATATTGTGCTTTAGATCTTCAGATTTATTTGCTTTATATAATTGCAAATTTGTACCCTTTGACCTATATCTCCCTTTTTATGCTCACCTTCAGCAACCACCAATCTAGTATAAGTTTCTATGTAGTCAACATTTTATTCTCTTTTAAAATGATCCGCCTATTAGAGAGATCCTGTAGTATTTTTCTTCATGAATCTGAATTATTTTACTTAACATAAAGACATTCGGTTCATACATGTTCTCATAAATGTCAGGATCTCCTTTTTAAAAGCTTAATAATATTTATGTGTGTATGCATGTACCAACACTTCTTTATCCAGACGTCTGTCCACAGAAATTTAAGTTTTTTTCACATCGAACTATTGCAAATAATGCTTCAATGAACAGAGTACAGATATCTCTCTAAGGTGCTGATTTTGTTTCCTTTGTGTATACATCCAAAATTAATGTATTTTGACATTTCTTTCTAGTGATTAGTCTTTGTTTCTCCTTGACTCAGACAAGGCTAAAAACCGGTTGCTTTAATCATGAATGTGTTACTTACATAACAAAACGTTTTACTGCCAATGTCTTGAACATCCGTTATGTATGTGGAATGGGTAGTAGGGGTTAATGGGGAAGATACACAGTAGAAACCTATTATACTGAAGCAAGAGCTAAAAGTAAACCAAAATTGATTAGAAAAAATTTCACATTTAAATGTATAAATTCATGAGAAACCATACCGATCAGAAACAATAATACAAAAATTGTGGCGAGAACAAAAGAATCCAAACAGAAAAACAGTTAGAAACAGCAAATGTATACACCCTTACAATCACAAAATGGAGAGAAATGTGAACAATAGGAAGATGAAATTTTTCAGAAAAGATGGCTAAGCACAGACCTCACCTTGGTTTCTGTGTCATTTGCACCCGGCTATGCAGTAATGCTTTCCTAATGCTGATTCAAAATGCAGAGGATGGTACAGGTGGCATCACATAAGGTCTATTTTGATCCACCTTGCAAATGAAACAGGTTTTGAAACAGATTTAGAAAGGATTTGTGTTGTAAACAAAACTGAAAGGTCACAATGAACAGAATTTGAGTTAAGTGTAAAAAGGCTAAATTGCATCTATAAGTTCAACAGAGCTCTGGGGCACTGCATACCATTTTCTTTGCCCACTATCTCAGGTCACATCTGTACCCACAATAAATCATGAGGGTGCATGTCTGTGAAGTTCTGCCTGGGCTGCTGGTTAGCATCTCTGCTTCCAAGGAAACCCAGAAAGTGATAAATGGAGAGTCCAAGCTCTTCTAAAGCCTTTAAAGTAGTCTGGGATGAGAAGAACTGTTGCCCCTTGACCTTCCTGTCACCTAAAACGGCAGAGGGAGTGGAAACAGACAAGGAGCATCATATCCTAAGCGCTTCAAACACCATCTCCTTTAACACCTGTGATGACCATGAGCGAGATGCATTGTGCTTTGTATTTATGGAAAACAAAAGCATGTCTTTCAAAGTTATATGCTCCAATCCAATCAGCTAGTCAGTTTGTTTTAAGGCAAGGATTAAACTGAGCCTAACTGTGTTTTCTTCTTTTTTTTTTAAGTTTATATCATGCTACGTCCTTTCTGGCTGCCTTCCTTTTTTCATTGCTTTTCCATCCTTAAGAATATACCTTGCTAGACATTATACTATTTTTGTTTTTCTATCAAAACTTCCATAGCAAAAACAAGGACAGCAGTATCTTCGTTGCAATAATTCACCTCAATCTAATTCACTGGAAGCAAGTCTAAATTTGTGGTTGATATAATACAAATTAACCTAACAATCAGGCTTTTGTCCTGAATCCAAACAGTGAGAAAACTTACCCACTCATTTCCCCCCAAGATTGTTATTGATGAAGATTTTTAAATTGGTGCTAGTCATCTAAGAGGCTCTAAAGCCTTTAAGGAAATATTCAAATATCTTCAATATGATATCAGTTATGTATATTTTATTGCATTATAATACCTGAAAGAATTTTCAATTTATTTAGGGTGCACATTGTTATTCTCAGCCAATTCCCTGATTATGACTTATAAATGAAAGCTTAACAGAATAGTCTTTATTCAAAGGCAGAGGGTGACTGAGCTTTTCTACTGCTTTTCCGTACTAACATATTCACTTCTAAAGTCCTAGAAATTATTTGCAGTGAGAAGAGAAACATTCTTTATATCAGGGTTTCGCAGTTTCCAAATACAAATTGAAGTAGAACCTGCATAAATATTTAAATGATCCTTGGCCTATTATTATCCTTGTGTTCATAGTATAAGAGTCATCTATGAAAGGAATCAAAGGCTGAATTTAAATTTTCTCCAAGAATAATTATCCATTGCACCTAATTTTGAAGGGAAGTTATTAAAGAAGCTGGTTCATCTTCTTGTAGAGTACAGACGTTAGCTAAAATCAAGGTGTGACCCTGTCATATCATAAGATTAATTTCTTTTTCTTGTGGTCTTTGTGCTTGCTTTCTGGCTGCCTTAGCCAACAAATTTCCACAGTATCTACTGAGAATGGATATCCATTTGCATTCAGACTATTTCTGTGAAAAATTATGTGATCATGATTCCCAAATAATCCTGGGTGGGTGAATATGGATGTACCAGTATGCTCTGGTGGTGCTTTTAAGAGATTCTGAATGGGTCTGAACTCACAGGCTTTTAAAGAATTTCAAATCTGTATCTACTTGTGGCTACTGCCTGCCAGCTCCAATTTCTCTACTTCACAGGACTAATCTCCTTTTAAGGAAGGGCATTAACTTACCAAAAAGGAAATGGTGTGCTTGTAATGACAAATGAACATGACTCTTCTCTTCTATTTGATAGAAGGGCACTTGTTCAGTCTAAATTGTGTATTCTTTTGTAAACAGACTCTCCAGCCCTCTAGCTAGAGGAATCAATGCCCTGTACAGATGGTGCCAGACCTTTATTCGGAAATACACGTTCTTGATTTATATTAAAGTTTTGATATTTAACCTTCTGTCTAAACCTTAAATCAAAGCCCTAGGGCAAGGACAAATGTCTTCATCTTTTTAAATTTAAAAATTTGTTTCAAACTATAGAGGAAAATTAAACTCCCTGAATGATTTGAGTCTGTGAGCATAAAAATAGCCCTCTAGCATAGTATGCATTTATAACGAGAGTCTCAATCTAAGGATCAGTCTCAAAATGAGAATGAGAATCAAAAAGAATTACAGGAAAAAAGTTGTGTCTCTAAAAAGACATATAGGAAGCCATTTGAATGTAAAAACCAAGCCAACCCAATTAAAATTCAAGCTTATTTAAATACATCTCTATGCCCAGTATTCCAACACACATATAAATATACACATAAAAAATACAATACGACCTCAAATTATGCTATTTAGATTTTTTAAAAAGTAATTATAGGACTTAACTCATATAGCAGCTAGGGAAATTATCACAGGTTGTAGCTACTGCCACCATAAGAATTGGTTTCAATTCAGCCTTTAATGAGATCAGCAATTTCTATTCATTTTCATGGGTACCTACTCCTGTAATGAAAAGGATTAATTTGAAGTCCTAGAAATGCATCACCTATCTCTTATTGGAGGGTAGCTAGTCTGTAGGCCATAAATATAAATTCTTCAAGTACTAGGTTGACTATTTCTTTAAAACTGATGATGTTTTAGTATTTCATATGCACAGCCACGCAAAGATGTGTGAAGCAGGATTTTAATACAGAATGTATTTGAAGAGGAAAAGATGTCATGGAAAGGTGATCAATCCTTACTCAAAGATATACCAGTGAGGGTGGAGGGATGCTTCCTTTGTCAAGCAAGTGCAAAATAATCTCTGAATACTACATTTAAGATAGAGGATGAAAAGGCAGAAAAGGGTTTGTGTGCCCCAATTACTCTTTAAAATGAACAATATAAATTTATTCTGTCTTCCCCTATGTAAAAATCATAATGTGTGCAAAGATTTAGGTCACATTATAGATCAGGCCACTACATGGTACCCTATGAGCTGGCCCCTGATTTTAATTGACTATTTCACAGGAGTCTTTCAACCCCATAACAAATGCCATTCAGATAGGCAATGTTGACCATGCCACCTGTTGCCACACTAAACGTGAAGGATACTACAAAACTGACAGCAGGTTCACAAAGCACAAATCCATTCCCTGAAAAAAAAAAAAAAAAAACAAACCAGACATGAACAACACTCCCTGTGTAATGTAAGTCATGCACACGTAGCCATCAAGCAAGTAATTTAGTCCCAATTTGACCAATTCACTGAAGAAAAAGAAAAAATGATACCAAATTTGGTTTTACATGTAAACAGGGGCAACTGGTCTCCTGATGTTTCACATTTTAATTAGGAGTGTTACAGACTTAAAGTTTTCAGATTTCTATTTTCTGGGTAAAAAAAGTTTATTAGGTTTTTGAAAGTTGACTGGTAAAAATGTTTAAAATACCAAGAATAATCTTTAAAACAGTGACACTCCACCTAATTTTTTTAAAGTGGAATTTATGCAGATAATGATATATTTCTTTGAAAAGTATTTCCAGAAGCTGTTCTGAATCATAACATAGCACTCATCATCTTGCAAGTGCATAATATCATATAATGATACTGGGCCTCTCAGAAATCCCAATTTTGGCTCAATATCCTCAGTGACTTCTATAAACGAATGGCAGGAGAAGATCACCAATAATGATGTCCTAGACAGCAATCAGCCATGAGGTACTGAGCCCATTCAGGGTAACCTTCCTCCCCAGCAGCTCACAGGTGGATAGGAGGATTGGTAAATGATGCATGAATCCTTCTATTGTACCTGCCAGAAAGAGAGTGTCTATCTTCCTAAATATTTGTAAGACTTCTGTTGCTTAGATGTATAATACTCCAAAAAGACAAAAAAGGAAGTTTAGAAAAAGAAGTACCCTTTAAGTCATTGTGCTAAGCAATGAGGTGAGAGAGGGACTGGCAAGTTTGAATTACTCTGGGCTGTTCAGTGAATGTTTTTATGTTAAATTAAAACCACACTTTAATTCAATGAGGAGAATAAAACAGATGTCCAAAGCAGTTATTTTCATTGTACAGTCCAAACCACTAAACTAAGGCTTTTTTTTAACTCGCAAGTTTGTACCTGGTTGTTTTGTTGATGTTCATGTTAATCACACTGATAGAATACCATAGGGATAGGAAGAACATTCATTTTTCTTAAATCTTTACTTCAAAGAGAAGATATTTGTTTTGCCTGTTGCTAAGTATGGTCCATTTAACTATTCACAATGAAGGGCTAGAACTTTTAGAGCTTGAATAACATATAACTCATTTAATCCAATTCTGTTATTTGAAAAACAGATCTGGAGTCAAGTCAATGACATATGCAAAATAAGTTCTAAACTAAATCCTGATTTTTTCCATTAGAAACGATGCATAAAGTAAATAAATTGCCCTGGGTGAATGTGTGTGTACATCCTTCCATGTGCAAGCATTAGCCCATATGGAACTCATGTTCTTATGTGGGCTTTTCGGCTGGATGTAGGAACCCAATTAGTAGAAGAGCTGATTTGTAAAAAACAGCATCAAGGTTTTATTAATTTTAAATGTACACAGGGATTTCCACAAGACCATGACTTGCAAAGATATGCCCAAAACATGATACTTTTATACTTATGAGAAAAAGAATAATAAAATTGAGAAGGAATGACATGAACAACTGTATCTGGACTAGGGATGTTATTATGAGATATATGGAGGGGGGATGGAGAAGCTATTGGAAGATAAGAGTTATTTCAGGTTGTTTATTCTGGTTCACTGAAGCCACAATTACCATTTTCTGAAATCAAGGCTCCTCTCCAGTCTTGTGATATGAGGAACATCCCTCCCCCCAAAATAAGTCTTGCTGCATTTAGGGAAACACAGGCCAAGTGGCCCTTTCTTACAGTGAGCTCACAGGAGTGATTTCAGCTTGAAACAATCAATATACCAATTTGGCATATTTTGAAACAGCATGTCCTTAACTCCTTCACCATATTTATCCACTTCCCTTAAATGGTTCAGGGTTACATGGGTAGGTATAAGAGCTGCTTTATGTTAGACCTAGTTCTCAAATACAGTACATCTACTTCCTAGGACTATAAACTCAGGCAATTACTTTATCACTCTGATACTTAGTTTCCATCCATAAAATGGGATGAATAATTCATAGGGTAGCTGTAAAGATTAAGTGAAGCAATATATGTAAAGTGGCTAGTACATTTTAAGTACTCAATAAATATTAAACATCAGTCTGTTTTTATACAGGCACAAAATATTTCAGTGAATAATCAGTAAAAATCAGCTTTTCCTTAATTCTGATTATGAATCAAATGTTAGTCACAGTTTGAAAAATGTGGAACAGAAGTTTTGGAGGAATTGAAAATCCAGATAAATGTTATTTATTATAATTGGATTCCCTTCTGTGATTAAACTCTACATCTTAATGACCGACAACTATACTAGAATAATAAGTCATAATATTTGTTGTGGACATCTCCATGTGTAAAAAAAGACTGATTATTTCTGGCTACCAGGCACCAGAGTCCTTACATTGCATTTTTCAATTAGACATTATTTTGAGTGAAATAAAACAGATGCAGAAAAACAAATTCCACATTTCTCTGTCATACGTAGTTGTTGAAAAGAATTCAGTTAAAATATATAATAGTGATTATTAGAGGGTAGGAGGTGTTAGAGGGGGTAAGGATGGGGGAGTATAGATAACTGTAATCCAAACCCAGTTAGATGGAAGTGATAAGTTCTGGACTTCCACAGCACAGCCAATAGACTACAGTTCACAATAAGCTCTTCTACGTTTCATGAATAACTATGACAGGAGCCTGAAGTTCTAATCAAAGTAATGACAAGAAGATGGAAATATTAGTTCTTCTCTGATTTGGTCATACATACTGTATTCATGTATTAAATATCACACTATATTCTATAAACATCAATAATTCATTATATCCCAATTTTTTTGAAAAAGATATTTAAATGGAAATTTTAATTACTTTGATTTGATCATTACATAATGTATGTATACTGAAACAACACAGTTCCCCATAAGTTTGTAGGATTAAAACAATATTTTTTAAAAATGAACCCCAATATTAATTTACTCATAAGTAAATATTACAAAAATATCCTGGTGAAATCAAAGCTTAGTGTATAAATTGTACTTTTGCTTTCTTAAGTAGCATATTTTCTCTTATAGTGACTCACTGATTAAACAAATAGAGTTTGATTATTTAATATGTGCCAAATATAGTGCTGGTGCTAACAGGAAAATAATGTTAAAACAATATAGTATTTATAATTGACAGACAGATTCACACACACTTGTGATTAATTGGAAAAATATCTATATAGAGTATAATTTTACAGACCCTAGATTCAGTAGGATGTTGACAGGTAGATATAACAAAGAACTTTGTGTGAAGAAAAGAGCATGGCCGCATGTCCAGAGAATGGTTTGTCCTTTTCTCCTTTCATTGTCTGGGAAAATCCTACTTTTTAAAAGGCCTAACACAAATTATAGGAGTGACAACCCATTTTTTTCTCTATCCTCTTAATTATTCTTTTCTCATAATACCTTTCATTTTACCTTAGTATCTAATCACTTCTCCAGATCAGAAACAAGCTCTCAGAAAGGTCAAATTCCCTAGGACCTCAGGACCTCATGTGGTACATGACTCAAATGTTCATTCTAGAATATGGAAAGGTAAAAAATTGAGAAACCAAGGTGACTTCTAAAATGTACATTTCAATGATAAGTTTGAAAGCACAAAAATGTGTGCTTCCTAAGTGGTTTGAGCTGTTTCAGGGGAAAGGGATAGGTGGCAAATCAAATTCTGATGCCAACCCAACATTCCAGTAGAGAGGTTCTGGTTGTTATTTTCACATACAGGATTAGAATGAAAAAGGAGGCAAGGACTTCAAAAGAGATGTTGAGAATCATGGTAACTGTGTATAAAAATGTTCAAGAGTTGTCCTAAGAAAGAGAACCAAAGGAACAACTTTACATTGGAGAAAGAAAGCAAATGTGAGAAAAAATAAAATAGAAGCTCTCCAAAAATAAGGAGAGCTTATTTTTGGAACAGTCCAGAGACAAAGAAGACAGAGAGCAAGAACTGAAAAAGAATAATTAGTTTTCTGACTCCTGTGGTCACTGAGTGCTATCAAAAATTCTTTCAGGGCAGAATGGAAGACAGCATATGTGAAGGAATTTTTCTTCTCATACTTCATTCACATGCTCCTGTGAACATATCATAGAACAGAGTCTATGTTCTATGTATAGAACAGAGTCTATACAGGTAGACTGTATCAATAGGGTATGAAGAGTGTGTGTGTTTTTTAACCTATTTTAATAAATTACTGTGATTTGTTCGGTGACATCATTTTAATGCTGTATTAAATGAATATTTTACCCTTCATGACTTCATAACACAAATTTTAAAAGCCTATCATTATTAGCAATTCTATGTTATAAAATGTATACCATCAATAACAATTATTCAGGGGGGAAGTTATTCTTGATGTAGGAATGAGAAGTCTACATCCTATTTCAAAATCAGTAGTTTCTATTTTAAGGAGGAAAAGTTCATATATTTTAAAATGCAGTAAGAGGAAAACAAGACCAACCAAGGTGAGTTCAGCTTGCAGGTAGCCTGAATGTTTTTCATTTTGGAAAGGGTGTATAGGTTAGGAAGGCAGGAGGAAACAGTGAAGGAATGAATATAGATGATCAGCTGTCCAGAAAGCCAGACTGATTCAGTTTACAGAATGTATGTAATTAGACATTTACATGATCACTCTTAAGTTTTAATTCTGTTGAGGGTGAAAGTTTCAGCACAGTATAATTGCAATTTGTGAATAGCTAAGCTAGCCTAAGACAGAATAAATTCATACTGTTGATGGACTTCCTCCATATATTGTTCTATAGTGCTCACAACAAATACTTCCCATTATAATATGGAGGTGAATATATTTCCATGGTGGAATTAATTTAGTAAACTAAATTCACATTCTGTGAGACCATCCATTATGATATAGCATATTATTCTATTCCTCTTTGGAGTAGATACTCATTCACTCAATTATTATTCATTCATTCATTCAAAAAATAATAATTGAATGCTTGTTGTACATCTGGCACTGTAGTGCATGCAACCATAAATAAGCCCATCCCTGGATCCCAAAAGCTGAAAACCTGTTAGCATTCTCTAGATATTTCAAACCTCATCAAATAAAATTAATAGAGTGATTTAAAAAAAATTCAGTAGGGTTTTCATGCAACCACAACTTAAATGTTTCACCTGATTAACATTCTCTCCTCATGCTATGATACATCGTCTGTGATGTCCACATCCTATCTGGAGTCTAATATACCTTAAATATTACTTCCAAAATAAAAAGTTTCACTAGCATGTAGTTGTAGCATTTGAATTAATAGAAAGTTTTTCAAATCTTCATATAACATACTATTTCATGATTCCTTAGTGTAACCAACTTTTTATATTAATCAACCTACCAACTATCCAACTTTCATGAACTAGAAATAGTTTTCTATGCCAGCCACAGAACACAACCCCAGAGATGCCTGGGGTGGAGGAGAATGAAGGTGTTGCACACCAAATAATAGATGGACATCATTTTGTTACTTTGAAATAGAGATAGATGTTTTTGCTTCTTAGTGAAAGTAGGGCAGTGGAATCTATCATTCAAATTACAAAAAGACAACCCACAAGGACCAAAGCTACTTCACACATACTCATATATCAACTACCCCATAGAAACTAATACATTTAATGTGCCACATAATACCTCTCAACCTCTGGGAAATAGCAAATGTGTTATTTAAACTCAGTCTGTGCTTAAGGGAATACTTTGTTTAGAAGTACAGTTTTTATTGGGAAAAAATAAGAGGCTAGAACTTCACAGCCCCAAGGCTCTGTTCTACGTGTACTTCTTACAGGCACAACACTTCCCCCAGTGTACTGATAAAAAGCCCATGAAGAGGATCATGAGTGGGGAAGAATGTCCCTGGAAGGGAATGAGTTATGATAGCTAGTTAGAAACTTGATCTTCAGTTGAAAATACTGAGTTATTTAAATCTCAGTGATTCAGGATACTGGTAAATGGTTTTACCTGAAATACACATCATCAAATACTACATTGTAAAATATATCCAGAGAATGGAATCTGAAAAAGTCCATTTTTTCTCCCATTATATGCAAATAGAACAATGAGAAAGAAATGTACTTTTAATACTCTATGCTTTATTAAACTACTGCGCCTTCAGTTTTTCCTGTGGTTCCATAAAAATGTTTTCTTCATGTACATAGAGGTCATGAAATGATCTCCAAGCCTTACCAAACTTAGTGACTTGCTTGATTACAATTTAAAAACTGGTTGGGTGCAGTGGCAACACCTGTAATCCCAGCAATTTGGGAGTCTGAGGCAGGAGGATCACAAGTCTGAGGCCAGTCTCAGCAACTTAGTGAGGCACTGAACAACTAACTAGACCCTGTCTCAAAATAAAAAATAAAAAGGGGTAAGGATGTGGCTCAATGATTGAGTACCCCTGGGTTCAATCCCTAATACCAAAAAATAATAAAATAATAAAATAAAATAAAAACTAAAATAGCAACAGTTTATCAAAAACCAAGACCTTCCTATCTAATACTTGAATGAGGACAGAAGTGTGTTCTCTTCTATTCTTTTTCCTTTTGCATCTCCCTTACACAGCATTTCTGGATAAAATTTCCTCAAACTTTGTATCACTTCATTCTTTCCCTTAAGTAAAAGAATATAATCATAATATCTTTTATTGAAATGCCTATTCATGTTACTCCAAGTCTTCCATAATCTGTTCTCATCCAATCTTATAGTATATATAGCCTCTGCTAATCTATTTTTAGTATCTGGGAGTTGGAATATAAAATTCCATAAGATCAACATAAATCACATAGATTAAAAAAGAGCTCAGCAAACTATGGCCTGTGGACCTAATCTGGTCTATCATGTATTTTTGTACATCCTATGGGCTGGGGAAAAAAAAACAAAAGTAAAATATTTTTTAATATGTGAAAATCATATAAAATTCAAATTTTAGTATTCATAAAGTTTTGTTAGAGCATAACTATGTTCATATGTTTTTAAACTGTCTGATTTCATACTACATTGGCAAAGTTGAGTAATTGCGACCAAAATTATGTGATCCACAATGCTTAAAATATTTACAGACCCTTTACAGAAATTTTTGATAATCCCTGGTTTAAAGACTATTAAATCAATTGATGGTAGGCAATCATTATTAACAGAAAGTCATTGAACTAAGCATCTAACACATTATATCATGATTGTTTTCTGTAGCCAATTTTTTTAAGAGAGAAGGACAGTGAGAAAGAGAGAAAGAGAGAATCAATTTTATTTAGTTTTTCATTTGGCCTTCATTGCTCTGAAACTTCATTGTGTGTGCAGTGCTGGGGTTTGAACTTGTGTACTAGCGCATCCTAGGCAAATGCCATAACCACCGAGCGACCGCTCCAGCCCCAATGTTTTTTTCTTTTTTTTATTAAGCAGCCTACCAACCATTTCACGTTTATGGGCTGGAAAGGTTTTTGTGATGCTAGCCACAGAATAATATCCCAGAGATACCTAGAAACCTTCCTCTTATCAAACAATATATACTAATCATGTTATATTCCACTACATTAGCTATAAAAATATGAATCTCTTCTCAATAAGTGTAGAAAAGTACTTCTACCAAGCCCTACTAATATTTTGGATTTAGTGGAAAATAAGAGCAGAATAAAAAGGGACACGAAGACAGCACAAATGGAGAAAAAGGAGAATATAGTGAAAGGAAAAGGTAAGGGAGACAAGAGGCAGTAAAACACTAACAAAAAAGAAAAGCAGTATTTATTGACTCACACATGTATTAATTATCTCAGTCAACTCTCATAACAGCTCTAATTAAGGCAATAATATTATCCTAAGTTATAGATGAGGAGTGTAGACCAAAGGATATCAGTCAAGAAACAAAGAGATGATTGAAACTTGGATAGGATGCCAAGGCCCATTGTTATAACACCACATTGTCTTTCATTTTTCTTCAACAGGATGCCTCATATTGGAGAATATATATTTAGATCTTTAGGGAATCATACATTTTTAAAATTACTGTGGAAGACAATCAAATCAAAACTTGTCTTGCCACTTATCCTTAAAACCTCAAAACCTTGTAAAATGCAGGTGTTGATTTTTCTAAGACTCTCTTGTCAAAAAGGGTTATTGAGCTTTTGTAGACACAGGGAAATAAAAACTACCTTGGCAGGCTTTAAGGTTATGAACCGGAGATTAAATGTCTTTCTAAAAGTGAACATTTATTGGCCTCTTATTAGGTTCTATTAGCTCTTTTCTCATAATCATCCTACAGGGTATGTATAATTATTTTTTCTGTTTACACTGCATATAATGGTACTATATAAATATTAAGTTACTTACTCAAATTATAGACCTAGACAGGTAGGGAGCTGAGAGATGAACTTAAGTCATCCAACTCCAGAGCCATGTGTTTAACCACCATGCTAAGCTAAATCTTTCAAGCATTTAAATGTATGAGACATATTAGCCTAAATGCATGAGGCTTGTATTAGTGGATTCCATTTGCAAAAGAAAATGAATTGCTTTTCCTTGCTAAGGCAACAATTTGAATATATAATGAGGCTGTTGAAATATATAAAATGCTATCTCTGAAGACAAAACCACACAGCCTCCCACCCAAAATTCATTCAAGTGCATACCCATGTGTAGGAGCCCAAATCACTGTTGGTAGGAAGATGCACTTACACAGCCAGAGCTATCCTTTACTGCATTACGATGCTTATCAACTTAGCAGGACACAGTAAGCTAGATAAGCTACATGGTTCGGCCATAGAGGAGTTCGGGAAGGGTTCCTCCTTCAGGCGAGGCTCCTATCCAGCTTCCCTCATCCTAAGATCGGGGCACAGTTAGCATAAACTGCTGGCTGTCATCAGCGGGCTGTGAGCAGGCCATCATGAACAGCCTCGGGTAGCCACAGTCCACATAGTCCCAAAGCACTGATGAGCACAGATATTGCGCTATCTTTTCAACCTTATTACTGTATTTAAGTTGATTTCTAGATATGAGGTCTGTGGAATGAAGAGGAGGAACTTCACTGCTACTGGCATAACATTTGTCAGTAAATTTCCTTGGATATTTTATCAGCACAAGGTTCTGCATTTCAGAAGCACTACACTATTTAAAAAGACAAATGCTAAAATTATATTGTTCTATTTGAACACTCTTTTCTTGGAGGTCAATGTAAGGACACCAAGTAATTACACCATAACATGAGATACTTAATTACAGAGGTGCATATTATCACTACTAAATAAAGTTGCTTTTATTATAGCAATTTCTCATGTATGAAAAACACCAACCCCCAACATAGAAATTCAGAAGCCTAAAATCGTATGTAAATATGTACATTTAAAGAAGTGCTACCTGCCTAAAATGTTGATTTGAAATACTTGAAGTATATTTTAAATAAGAGGCTCTCTTAAAAAGAGGAGGAATGAAATGATCCAGTGTTGGTGTGGCTCAGAAATAATAATAATGATGATAAACGCTTTCAGTGTT
This sequence comes from Aplodontia rufa, assembly GCA_004027875.1. Taxonomy (NCBI): domain Eukaryota; kingdom Metazoa; phylum Chordata; class Mammalia; order Rodentia; family Aplodontiidae; genus Aplodontia; species Aplodontia rufa. The sequence goes on along the minus strand of PVKS010010085.1, from coordinate 22,208 downwards.
TTCCACTTCTGTTAAAATAGAGCATGTTCGCCCAGGTCTCGCGGACTGCTCACCACCTCCTCTTGACCAATTTAAACAATAATGGGAGAAACTATAGCAGCTTGTCTATCTTGATGCCAAAACCATCACCCTGCAATGCTGAAAATCTAAAGTCCCTTACCTTCAACTCAGTTTATTGGAAAGGTTTTATTAAAGAGTCCTACTATGGCTCCATAACCTACATTTTAAATTCATTATCCTCTGTTGTAGCACTGATGAACTGAGAACTGTAAAACATTTCATGGAAACATAATCACAGTCTTAATAAATGGTTCCAGTGTGCAATCTAATGCAGCAATGATCTATGCATTGCAATTACTTATTTAAGTACCCAAAGCACAAATTTACATTGTTTACATATAAACACGCCTACACATTTATATAATTTTTACATATCTATGTCTATAATGTACAGATGCAGTACTGGGACATAAAACTTAGATTTAAATTGGTGCCTTTTTGTATTATTAACAGGGACTTTTTCTCCTTACTCTCCTAGTTGTTTTAACATGTACAACTTTCTTTTTCCAGGTCAAACAGCAGAATTCACCAGGAACGCAAATAACCCTAAGACAGTTGGTCTTGATAGTCAAGAAAATGTTAACCATCACATGTACCACGGGCACATTTACCAACCTTGAATGTATCATTTTCCTTTCACACAGCATGAAGACATTTTTCAACCCGTTTGCCTAAAATATTTCAATGGATATAGCAACCAAAACGAGCGTATAGTAAAATATAAAGGCAAATTTGTATTCATTTAAAAGTACAAAATAAAATGCCATGTGTAGATTCAGTTTTTGTTTTAATTAGTACACTAAACATATAACTATCAAGACTTCAGATTACAGAAAATGAATCTGGAAGTACTTTCCAAAAAATACCACTTTAGACCTCTAGATGGCAAGCTTTAATAAATTTTTATTACTAGCCTGAATTCACAGTTTCTTATAAACTCTGTATAATCCACATATTGAAATGATTTTCAATTTAATAAGCTACCAGATGTATTTGTGCTCTTGTGGAACAATGAATGAAAAAAAGGAATTGCAGATTTTTTTCCTAAAATTTAATCTTTTTCTTTGTGATCACCTAATTACAATAAGATGGTGTCTCAGTACCTTCTACCCATGGCTTTCTGGTGCGCTGCATACTATGGAAAAGTTTCACCTGAGAGGCGATTTCTACTACCTTCTTTAAAATCAACCATTCCTTTATAATTATAAAGATTAGTTAAAGTCTTTTTCTAGGGGATTTTTAGAAATCTCAATGGATAATAACAATAGTCCTTTGAAAAATATAAAGTAGAAGGTCGATATGTGAGTCTAACATCAGAATCTTCTCTACCTCAAACAAACATCTAACTTAACCAATTTCCAATGTACAAGTGGGTTTTGTGATATTTCATACCTATCTGTTTAATTCTACAATAATTTCTATCCCTTTAGTCAAGTGTAAAATGCACATTTATTTTCAGTTCTAACTGAATCTAAGAAGTGTATGTGTTTAAGAGAAATAAAATTAGTAAGAGCTGATGATTGAAATATAAGCAAGTAGCATTGAAAAGGGCCCATCCACTTTGTGTATGACGTCATTAGCACTAATGCTGAAACATACAATCCATGTATATAGCTAGTATACATATACTATAAATTTTCAATGAGGATTTGAACAATATCTGAAAGTTAACACTAGGAAATCTATTATTCGGTGTACTGGTGTTGTAGAATCCTCCTTTCTGAAAGGTGATTCTTTCCCCACACATACAATCACTATGAGAACAGTATTGTAGTATGATGTAATACTGACATTTGGCATCTGACTAAATTATCATAAGCAGCTGACAAAAGCTGGGACAAAGTTCTTTTCAAATGTCAACTTCTGGTCAACACCACAGTCTCTGACCCAAGATAAACTGAGAGCCTTTCCCTAAGAATTATGAAGCAGTGAAAAAGAACAAGTCTCTCTCCATAAAGTTTGTAAGCTAATGGCAAATGAGCTTTCCTCTCACACGAATTAGAGGAGGAGGAGGAGGAGGGAAAGAAAGAGAGCGGTTGTAAGGATCTCAGTGATGGATAGAGTTCATCAGGAATTGGGCTCTGGTTCCAGTCCTGTTTGGCTTTGCTGTGATGGGAACGAACCTGGGGTCTCCGGCATTCTAGGCAAATGTTCTACCAAGGAACTACATCCCCATCTCTAACCCCAGTTATTTTCTGAGGCTGAGCTTTCTGATTTTTCCAATTTGTGGGACAGCCTAAAAGCCATTCCTTAAGTTATCAATTTACTTCAGCTTCCTTAAGCTCTCTTTTGAAAACTTCAAACCAATACAATCTTAACTAATACACTTGGTAGTTTGTCATTATATTTGGAAGGAAAATAATTTTAAAGTTGCTAGATTTAATCATCATTTACAGAAATATTAACTGAGAGCAAACATATCTTTTAAAATACAACAGAAGCATTATATATCTTCTTATAAAATCCAAGCACATTAATTTTTACTTCTGAGAATAAAAACGTACTTCAATACAAAAAAAAAACCTTTGTGATCATATATATGTAGAGAACTCACATAAAGGTAAGATTTCCTTTTGCTTATTATTGTAGGTAAATAAGTTCTTTGGAGGAATATATGCATGTATCCTGCAAGTTACACCCTAAAATACTAACTTTTCATAGTTACTAAAAGATATCTTGATTAAATTGTGTATGTCAAACTGAAATGAGGTGGAAAGGTGAAGTCCTAGCTTGAACTCAGATATCCTATTCACAAGCTTGACAACCTTTCAAAAAAATCTTTAGAATTCTGGGTCACACTCTTTTCAGACAAAAGATTTCTTTTTAATAAAAACATTGAGATTTTTCCTGTAAAGTTTTTTAGGTGTTCATGGAATCCCTCTTCACTCTGTATAGTGAAAAATGCAGATGATTTCTTAGAAGGGTTCCTAATGCCCTTGTGAAACACAAAATATGAAGGAGCTTTATCATAAGATGAGTGAGCCTGGCCTAACAGATCTTCACATGGGTTTACATTATAGCAAAGATGTCCAGATAATGAATATGATTTAACTGAAGCAAACCTCAAGCAACGTGGACAGTACCTGCCTGAGAATTAAGACGGTTCAAACGAGAAGCAAAGTGCGTGGACAGGGATTGCCTGAGGATACACTTGAGCACACGGATGACTCCTGAAGTCAGCCTACACTTTAACTTTATGCTTTTGTGAGCCAGTAATTTCCCATTTTCCCCAACCCAGCTTGTATATGGTTTCATTAAGAATGAAAGCAGCCTCAAAACACACATGGTCAAAGCTTCTGACTCATGGTTTTCGGTGAAATCTCTTATTCTTCATGACTTCAAAGAGAAGAATCACAACTTGAAAATAGGATAGAAACTATCTGTTTTTTTACAGTCCCTCTAGATTTACATATGAAACCATAATGTGTTGTGCTGTCTAGCTGGAACCACATATATAAAAGCAGCATAAATTTTCCTGAGATCATGTACCCAGAGGTTTGTGTTAAAATATATGCTATTGATACATACTGATTGACAGAATAAGGTTTTCAGAAACTTTGAGAACTTTTTAAAAAGTAAGTCAAAATTTACAACCTGGTATATCAAAGAGATTTATCTTTTAACATAAGATTAGTGAGTCTTTCCTAATATCCTCAAGTGGAAAATATAGAAAGGTTTTACATTATAGCAAATGTATCTATAATAATATGACTTAACTGAAATACACATTAATAACATTAAGAGGAATAGTTAGTTCCATGATTTTTCCTTTGTTTTCCTTGCTTTGTACGGTGTCAAATTCTGGGTACCAAAATATTCATATACTGAATACTTGCAGAATAATGTAATTGAAAGATGGCATAAGGATACTTAGCTAAAAAATGGAATAATGCAGGTTAGAAAAGAGAAACCCTGGGGGAAATACAGAAAAAGATATGGCATAAGAAAACTTCAATGCAAGTTCTTGATCTATACTTTGCAAGAAATAGTCTAGGAAAAATTGCCTAATGCCTCTAATCTCAGCTTCCTTTTCTATAATATTGAATGGACATAAGAAAGAGCTGTGTGACTATTGTCACAGCAGCCTTTCCTAAAAACTCTCCACCATCCATATGGGAGCAGCAGAAATGGCTCTAACTACTCTTGTAGGGCTGCAGGAACATGATCCTGACCAGACCATCAGGCCCTGAACTGGGAGTGGAAAGCCAGAAAAGTCAGGTGGTCTTCAATAGGCAGAGTTGGGAGACAACTAGTGAGAAGATTTTGTTGATGACACTTACTTCCAAACAAAGACAGCTTACAATAAAGAATAAGCTGATAGATACAGCTAAGAGTAGAGCCATGTTTTGTGGTGTCTGAGACATTGTGAGTTCACCTGTGTTCTGTAATACCTGATGCTACTTACTCAGCCTTTCCTTGAAATCACTAGCCAGTCCTCCTCTTTGAAATTAGTCACATGCTGCCAAGAATATTTCCAATCTGCATCTCTAATTTCATATATTTTTTTTAGAAATAAGATATTGAATGTAGCAAGACTCTGAAAACCTTAAAGCCCTACTCAACTAGCAAATAGCAAAGTGTTACCATGATTATTATCTATCACTAACTCCAGATGTTTCAGGGTCTGTCGTGTAAGGGGATTTATTACTGTAGTTCCATACGGCAGTATCAGGGAAAAATGGTTTAGTGGAACTTGAAAGGAGGAAGATTTCAGCTCTGTGTATAAAAGAAAAGTTTTAAAAGCTGGACTGTTTTAGTTTTCAAAGTCTCAAGAGCTAAACATTACGCTATGGAACCAATATTCTAATTTTTTAGTATTCAAGCCAAGATCCTATGACACAAAGTCTCTATGATTCTGTTCCAAAGGTTAAACTTGTTCTAGTCTACAACAATATTCCTTCAGTTACCATTTCCTTTGGATAAAAAGCTGCGTTTTGGAATCAATATAGTTAAAATGGCCATTCCACCAAAAATGTTGTATAGAATCAATGCAATCCCCATCAAGATACCAACATCATTCTTCACAGAAACATAAAAATCAATTCTCAAATTCATTTGGAACAATAAGAAACCAAGAATAGCCAAAGCACTACTAAGCAAAAAAAAAAAAGATAGCAGTACCTGACCTGAAATTATCCTATAGAGCTATTGTAACGAAAACAGCATGGTATTGATGGTATTGGTATCATAATAGGCAGGAATACCAATGAATAGAATACAAGACTCTGAGACCAACCCACAAACCTTTAACCATCTGATATTTGACAAAAGAGGCAAAAGTATAGCTTGGAGGAAAGACAACCCATTCAACAAATGGTGCTACACAAATTGGACAGCCATATGCAGACAACTCAAACTAGATTCTTATCTTTCACCCTGCACAAAAAAATCAAATCAAAATAGATCAAATGACTAGGAATTAAACCATCAACTATACAGTTATTAGAAAACAAGTGAATCAACACTCTACCATATTGGTGTAGGCACCTTCTTCTTTAAAAATACTCCTGTAGCTCAAGAATTAATGGGTGTGATGTCAGTAAGCTGAAAAGCTTCTGCACAGTTTAGGAATTAGTCAAGAGTGTCACGAAAGAACCTATAAAATGGGAGAAAATCATGGCCTGTTACCTCTTTGACGTGGGCTAATATCCAGAATGTACAAAGAACTGAAAAATCTTAACAGCAAAAACACAATCACTCAATAAATAAATAGACTATTGAACTAAACAGAAACTTCTCAACATAGGAAGTTCAAAAAGCCAAAAGATATATGACAAAGCGTTCTACATCACTAGCAATCAGAAAAATACAAATCAAAACTGCACTGAGATTCCACCTCACTCCAGTCAGAATGGCAAAAATGAAGAATATGAACAATAACAGATGCTAGAGAGATGGTGGGGAGGAGGGAATACTAACGCACTGTTGGTGTGATTGCAAACTGGTACAGTTACTCTGGAACAGTGTGGCAACTCCTCAAACAATTAGGGATTGAACCACTACACTACCCAGCTATCCCACTCCTGAGTATTTTCCCAGAAGAGCTAAAATCAGCTTATTACAGAGATACAGCTACATCAATGTTTATAGCAGCTCAATTTACAACAGCACAATTACGAAAACAATCTAGATGCCCTTCGCTGGATGAATGGATCCCAGAACTGTGGAGATTACACACACACACACACACACACACACACACACACACAATGGAGTTCTACTCAGCTATTAGAAAGAACCATATCATGGCTTTTGCAGGTAAATGAATGGAAATGGAAAAAAAATCATACTGAGTGAAGCAAGCCAAACTCTGAGACTTAAGGGTCAAATGTTTCTCTCATATGCGAAATCTGAAGTAAAAGCTAAGATAGGATTAAAGTTAGTCAAGTTTATTTAATAGACCCACCAAATCTGAAGTAACTCATAAGCTGTGGGGAATATAGCTATGAGTAGGGTGGGGGAGGGGGGAATAGGGGGAGAAAGGGAGGGAGGAGAAGGAGGGAAAAGGGGGGTGTTCAATAATGTAGGGTACACTTGACTCCCACGAGAACCCTTAAATACACATGCAACCATATAAATCTAGTAATTTCAATGTTTAAATTACATATACATGGTCATTCAAATATGTAACTTGAGGTAATTACAGAAGAATCATGAGAAGGGAAGAGGGGGAGATCCTGGACAAGGATTGGGTTTAAGCTACTCTGTCAATACATATGCAAGTATGAATGTGAATCAACAAATCCCTTCACTATGTAAGATGATGCTTAACAAATAAAAAACCAGCTGCCTTTTCAAATTTTCCAGCACCTTTAATATATATACCCACATATGCATACATATATACATGAATCTGTATGCACATATACATATATATATTACTTAAGTATATTTTAATTTACATAGTTTCTAAACTGGGATTTCTAAACAAAAAAATTGTATCATCAGTGACTCTTGTTTTCTTTTCTGCAACAACTTTTCTCATGACAAGAGAAAACAATTACAAACCATGGGAACAATCCATCCCAATATTTTTACCATATTTTTCAGGTGAAACTAAAACTTGGGTTGGGACTGCTCAGGGGGGAAAAAACACAATCTATGCGTTCTATACTTCTATTGAATTTTCTGCACAAAGAAATAGCTTGAGCCACAAAGATATAATCCAAGATAGGTAAATTGGCATGAAAATCAGAAAGTTGCTCTGGACCAATCAAAGGGGCCATAAAGAATTCTGGGGCAAACATTCTCTTTGTACTGTTGCAAGCATTTGGCCCTAAGATCTGCTGGCAGCTTTTATTTGATCATATGGGAAACAATGGTGGAGTAGTACCTAATACCTTAGAAACAGAGTAGGGCAATAAGCCAAACAAAGTCCTTGATGATCAACCTGATTAGATTAAACTCCTCAATAAAACTCCAATCTCCACGAGAAATCTATTTTTTTTTTATTAGATGGATATAAAGATACGAAAATTCTTTTTAACACAGGGGTTCAATTGGGGGAAACATAGAACCATGGGGAAACCATGGAATGGCATCAGCCTTGGCTAACTATGTGAATACACATTTGGTCTTGATTGTTTGATAATGATTCCCCTTAAATTGTAAGTCCATATTCAACTAATAAAAAAATTAAGGAAAAAAAAAAGAACTACCACATAGATGAACTTTTACGTTTCCAGTACTTTGTTGTTGTTTAGTGCTGGCGCTCAAACCTGAAGCAGGCTATACATCTCAAGGCCTCCCTTTTCATGTTTAAGACAGAGTTAAACTTTCTTTAACTTGTATTAAAAGCATCCTAAATAATGCTGATGAGGAGACTGATAGACAAGATGTCCCCAATCTTGTTTTTACAAACTGCCCTCCACTATGTTTCAAGAAAATTCTTACCTCTGTATACTCTTAACATCATTCATTAGGGACAACATCCACAAAATTCACAAAAGCAAGTGTTGTGACAGCAAAATTTTAAAAGTAAATATTAAAAAATCTTGCAAAAAAAATTTACTCTCATGTCCCTCGACAATGAGTTGCCTATTAAATGGACTTAGGAAAACTTTGAAAAGTCTGAAGTTTTAGGTGAAATTACAGAACATATAAAATTCATCTTCAGAACCATATTCTTCCTTCTCTCCCTGAATCCATGCTCTTTCCTCAAAAGAAACGTATACACAGAATATTTATGTTTGCCTGTCTGTAGCCACTACATACACTGAATATCCAATATTTTTTTTTCTCTACAAGATCCACATCTGGAAGAGTATTAGAGTGGGAAGGAATTGATATTGTTTAATTTTCAGAGTTATTTTCCATTAGAAGAGCAGATATCTGTATAAGTCAACAGGGGATGAAGTCCCATAACAAATATTTCTAAGGATATTTATGACAGAATAAAATAAAAGTTAATGTAGTATATGATAATTTCATAGTTCACCAATTCGTGTTAAAAAACAGTTCTCTTTTCCCATCATTTAGACTAATTTCTATCTCTAGTCCTTATTACTATCATGATAAGAACTTACCATATCAATGTTAACTCTCTACATTCGGTTATTGTCTGCATTGCAGGAGGAGAGAAGAAGAGGTTATATATGCTAAGACTAATTTGAAAAATATTAGAAAGACTTAAAAAATGACATCAAATATTTTCTGCTAAAATGTTTTATTAGTAAAATGATGAGTTAATTGAGAATTCTCATTCTGATTGCTTTTTTAGCTGGAGATTTATCTTCACCCAGTCTTCTATCTAAAGTCTCATTTACCCAAATAATATCAATATTTTGATAAGCTTGGAAAAAATCTTATGACAGAAGAATGAAAGGGTGATGCTGAACTCTCCAACAACAGTGCTCAGAAGGCAGGAAACAGACAACCACCCTATGATAATGGAGTTAGTCAGCTATTTCACTGCTGTGACCAAAGTACCTGACAAAAACAATTTTGAGAGGAAAACTTTATTTGGGGGCTCATAGTTTTAGAGGTCTTAGTCCATAAGCAGCTGCCTCGATTCCTCAGGGATCAAGGTGAGGCTGAACATCATTGTGGAGAGCACGGCTCCAGGAAGCAGAGAGAGAGAGAGACTTCAATGTCAGACACAAAATATATACCCCAAAGGGACATCCCCAATGACCCACCTCCTGCAGCCATGCCCTACCAGCATACAGTTACCAGCTAATTCCTAACAGGGGACTAATACACTGATTGGGTCAAGGCTCTTATAATCCAATCATTTCATCTCAGCCTGCACACTGTCACATGTGAGCCTCTCAGGGACACCTCTGATTCAAACCATAACAGCAGTGATTCAGAAGAGGGGAGAGAAACAAAGGAATGGTTTTGAAAGAAAATGTCTGAGAACCATAATTTGCAGTTTGCAGAAAACAAGTCTCATAAAGCAGGAATAGAAGATAATGAGCTGGGACATTTCCTTTTCTCCTGCATGTCTGTGCAACCTCATCAAGATCAAACATAACCTGGCCTGGTGAGAAGTCAATTGGTAAAATAAATTATCAAGAATATAATTAAGCAAGCAGAGAAAACTGGGCAAGATTTTTGGACTTTTTCATATCAGTGTTATAAAAATGGAGCTTTGTAGGATCATTCCATCAATATCACTAACAAAACCTACATGCGGCCTGACTGAGTGAAGATCACTCCTTAGAATCAATTAGGGCAATTACAAGCCAGTAGTGCACGAAGGCATGTCAGTGGTTAATTGAGTAAAACATAGTTAACCAACCTTTCCGAGTAATAAGTACATAGAAAATCAAAATCCCTGGTATTCATTGGTGCTTTGTCCTAAGCTTTGCTACTTAGAATCTGGCTCTTGTTTGGATAAGAATGGGAAAGTGCTTGAAGCAGCAGCAATGACACAGTATGGTTTCTCTAGCATAAGATAGCACTAGAGAGGATCCCCTTTCTGTCACCACTGAATGTTTTCCCTATCTCAGAAGATTCACTTTGTACTTAAACTCAAAGGGCAAAGGAGAAAGCAAAAATAACCACTCAAAAGCAGTGTTAGTAACCAGGAAGTTGTATTGATCAATAAACTCAGTATGAATGCTGTGTGATCAAAAACCCATAACCTTAGAAGTTTTGACAAAAATTAACTAATCACTCACCTACTGATAGATGTTCTGAAAATTAAGCTTCAAAATACTACCCAAATGTTAACTTAGTTCAGCACTCCCTTTATTTATTTATTTATTTTTTCAGGGATCTCATGTGTCAAAAGCCAAAGATGCTTGCTATGGTAAGATAACAGAAAACCAACTCCTACTGGAATCCAGCATTCTCCAAACATGAAATTTCAGTTATTCTCCAATGCATCTGATTTTCTTTTCTTTTTAAGAAAGAGGAACAGTGAGAGAGAGAGAGAGAAAGAGAGAATCAATTTTATTTAGTTTTTCATGTAACTTTTGTTGCTCCAACACTTCGTTGTGTACATGATGCTGGGGTTCGAACTCGCGTACTTGCACATGCCAGGCAAGCGCCATAACCGCTGAGCCACCACTCCAGCCCCATCTGATTTTCTTGAATATTGCTTTGTTACAGAAAGAATGGCCAAGAACCATCTCTTTATTTCTGGCCATGGGGAAAAGAAGCTCAGAGGTAATAATGAGAGAGTTGGAGTGAACCATCCATGTCCATAGGTTATCACGGAACACAGTTTCTAAACAAAGCAATTCCATGAGTGGGCCCCTTGCATCTATGCAGGTCCTTCTCTAATTGTTTTAGGTACTGGGCAAATAAGCAAGAACAATTTTAAAGAATACAAACAGCTCACAGCTCATATTCTCCTCCTGCTGGGTACACTTCTAACAAGTTGGCATTAACACACACCTTCCTCTGAATGGAAGAGAACAAAGAGAAAGAACAAACGAGATATAAAACAGAAAACAAAAATGCCCTAGTGTTGGTCTGAACTCCAGCAGCTCTGCCCAGGTGAATGGTGCTTCATCAGCACAGTGGGAAGTTCCGGGGCACACAGATCGCATGCCCCAGAAAATGCCTCTGATGTGGATCTCTAATCAAACTAAACAAAGAATTTTAAAGGGAGGATGAAAGAAAAATCGTTATGTTTTGTGGGAAGGATACTAGGTTGTCTCCCCTGCTCTGGAATTGGCACCCTGGCCCCACATAATTGTTTGGAGTGTTCTCTCCCAGCAAAATGGGACTCCAATTATTTATGTTATTATCTCATCATACTGGATGACGCTATAATGCATAATAATCAGCAAAAAGAAGCCTCAGATGACACAGATGGTAGCACCAATTGTTTAAGGAAAATGATCATAGCTGTGCATTGAAACTATTCTGACAAATGAAATCATCACAAGAAGAAAATAGAACTTTGATTGAATAATAGTTCTGAGTTAGTGTCAACTCCCCTATAGCCACATTCATCTCTGGCATTAAAGATGGCTTCAGAGTAAAATGAGAAGGACACAGTTTCATGTTTTTTCTTGAACAGAAATTAAACCTTTGAACATCTTTTGAGAAGAATTCCCACAAGGTAAGAAGGGCTTAGATTTTAGAAAATGAGGGTATATGTATATATGTACAACCTCTAAAAATCATACCCTTCGTGTATGCACGAAGTTTGCTCTCAGTTATGTGGGATTAGAGGCCAATAAGCTAATGCAGTAGCAGTGGGGGAAAGATGCTAACCTAAGCTCAAGTCTATGTTTTTCATTTTTCCATGGCCTATGTGGAAGTATCAGTGTATATAAAAATAATATTCACAGAACATTCAAGCAACTTTTTTCTGGAACGTTTATGGTTATGATCTCATGTTAAGTGTCATTTGGATAGCCTTAATATTTAAGATGTCTCTGTATCTCTTTAGTTCCTTGCCCTTTATATTGAACAATGACCAAGATGATAGTGAGTATCGCATAGCTGTTAAATTTTATGTATAATCCAGAGTCCTTCAAAACCCAGGGTTCAAAACCCCAATCTGCAGCTTCTTCTACGGCAGGTCTTATCTGTGGGTCTGGCACTGCCCTTGGACAGCCGATGTTGGCTCTCTGTTATTTTTCTTTCCCTCTGTTTTGCTTCTAGGGAGCGAAGCCAGTGGTTTCTCTTTCGTGAGTCTTTTTAGGTCTTGTTGCCTGTCGTTCTCAGTCGGCCCCCTTTCTCATGCTATCCAGAAGCTATTTTGGCATCTTACCGTCTTTCCTGTGTGTGACTTGCCTTTGAAGCTCACTTACAGCTGCACACTTTCCATGCTGGTTGGCAGGCTGAGCTGTAGGATTTCATTTTTAGTGGGTGTTGTGGTACTTGATGTCCCTAGTGTTGTAAATAGAGCTCTGAAATTTCCAGAAAAAAAGGGAACATTCCACGCAGTTTTATGAGTCATGGTAGAAAGCTTGAAGGAAATTAATGAACATGTCCAATGTAGTATTTCTTCCCCAAGTGTATCCAGAGTGAAAAGTTGATGTCTATGACCTGCTCTATTGCCTCATTTTTCAACATGTTAAAAATGGTATTGGAAAGGTGATAATGCTTAATAACCTTCTATGGATTTCCAAGCTACTTTAGCCTCCTCAAGCCCAGGAAGGGCCTTTTTTCTCAGCTGTTGCTATTAAAAGTCCTTTTTCAGAAACTCACAATTCAGCAATATATATCATGCATATAACTTGCATGCCTATGTATATAAAGGATACTCTTGTCGTTGAAAATGGCCATCAAGATGTAGGTGATACTGTTATTTCAGTCTTGTTCCTGGTAAAGGCACTTTCCTGTCTGTCTCTGGTGTGCACAGCTGGTTCTTATTCCCACCGCCCCCACCCCTGAGTTACCATGTATGCAGAATGACTTTCAAGGCTTTCCATAACTTTTTGAACTAGAACAGCTTCCCAAGAGGTCAAATTTATATTTTAATAACATAATCTTCATTTCCTATCTCCCAAAGCAGGCCCTCAGGAAAACATTATCCTGAAGCCAAATCTATAATCTATTCATCCTTCTACACCATTAGTAATGAAAAATGGCTCTAATGCAGCTTCTCAGTTGTCACCTATAAGGCTGTGTCCCCACGTGCTAGCTTTGGATCATACTAATTCCCTCCACATCTATATCTGTTTAGGAGCACTGCAATGTCTTTTCTAATAACTGAAAATATATCAATGCCAAGTTTTGAGAGATGTATCCAGATTGTTCATGTTGTTCCTTGTATTTCTCTCCTATAAAGAGACTAGTGTTTTTACACTAGACAAAGACTACAAATACTCTGACCATTTATTTATCACTGCTCTTTAAGTGATTAAAAATAGTTCGTGTAGAGGTTCTACCAGTGCTGGAGAGGGATGGGAAGTCCTGACAATTTCTGCAGCTGGCAGAAATTCCCCTACCACTGGGAAAGATGGTGGAGTGGAGTCTTGAGGCACATGCCAGTGATTTACGGAAAGAGCCTTTGCAGATGTGTAAGAGGCCCCTTCTTGTTTAAAAATCCTTGGCAACAATATGGTCAATTCTGAGAGCTTTACTATTTTTCATTTTGCCTATCATCTTCTGGCAAATTTAAGTGTTGCCCTTAAAATTTCTTGAGTTTTCTGTGTACTAAAACGCCTTGTGCATGTTAGAATACTTTCAGAAGATTGATATATATTAATATATATATAAATCTTCATAGATATATAAAACTAAACATTGTAGCTAAGATGAACAGAGCATAGTGTTCAGCAAGGGAAAGAGGACTGAGGAAGTTCAATAAGCAAGGTTCTATTTATACAAACAATAACATTTCTTCAGCATTTATTCCATGCCAGGCAAAGTTCTGAGTATTCTATAAGAATTCATATGTTTAGTACACATAATAAAACTTTTAAGATGCTGGCTATAGTAGTTTGATCAAGGTCAAACTGTTAATAAAAGACGAAGATGAAGTTAAAAGGCAAACAGTCTGGCTTTAGAGCATGCTACCTTAGCCACTATTCTATACTACCCCTGGTCAACACTACAAACTAATAATTGCTTTGTTTTTCCTGGGAGTAATGCTGGATTAAGATCACTAATAATAATGGATGGATCATTTATTTATTTTAACAAAAATGCTGCATTATAAATTACCCAAAACTTCAGTGACATACAATACTGATCATTCATCAGTAGGATTCAGTTGCTCATTGTTAGACTTGGCTGCACTTACCTGAGTTCATTAATTCTTCTGCACACTGGTTGTTTTCCTAAATCTCTCCACCAGCCTCTGTTTGCATCTAGTTTACTAACATTCCACTGGCCCAATGCAAGCCACATAATAGAGTTCATCACGAGTCAGAATTCAAGAACCCTAAAGGTAAGTGGAACTGAGTATGGATTCAAGGAGAGGTAAAGAATTGTATTATTTCAATCTACCATAATTGGTAAAAAGGAAAGTGAATTGTCCTCACAACCAAATTCTCTACTACATGGTCATTCATCCATCCATTCTATAAACTCCCCTCAGTTGTACAAGTACTGACCTTACTTATATCTTAGGCATATCAAGATAAAATTCAGTTTCTATATCAAAAAAAGCTTATAATCAGGGCTGGAGTGGTGGCTCAGCGGTTTCGGTGCTTGCCTGGCAAGCACGAGGACCCGGGTTCAAACCCCAGCACCATGTATACAGCTAAGTGTTAGAGCAACGAAGGGCATGTGAAAAACTAAATGAAGTTGTTTCTCTCTTTCTCTGTCTCTCTCACTGTCCCTCTCTCTTTATTAAAAAAAAAAACTTATAATCTTATGGGTAACATAGCTAAATCAGTATTTACAATATAATAAGGCATTTAACAGCAAATATATAGCTCCACAAAAGGGTTCTATTTAAGTTGGGGAAAGAAAAGGGGTAAATCAACATACAGGTTGAATCTGAAAGTGCAAGTGGTTCTGATAAGAGATTAAGAAGCGCTCATGTGCCTAAAGTATTCTTTACATGTAGCAGGATACCAAGAGATTATAATTTGAAATCAGATCGTAAGGGATTTTTGCCTTATTCTACACCACCAAATTATCCAGACTACAATGAAAGGCTATGAAAGACTTTTTAAAAATTATCAAATTTTGTATAAAAGTATAAACAGTGCCTGAAAATTTTCTGATTCGTGTTTTATAGTGTAATACACAGGTACATGATATTGCTTAGCGGAAGGACTTCTGCAATTTTCTTCATCATGGAATCACTAAAAACATTTTCTTATTGTCCCAGATAGGCAACAGGCCCCGAATGACTACTTCACATTTACTAAAAAAAAATATATGATGTAAAAGCCAAATGATTGATTTATTTGTGTAATGAGAAATATAATTCTCACACAAAACATGCACATTTGAGTCAGTAAGGGTGGCATGCTGACTCCCAGTGGGCAACATGTGTGGCTATGCAGTAATCATAATCAAAGTCTGCCTTACTGATTTACTGTGGCATGTTACAGTGACATAGACCACAAAAATAAGACAGGCAGACATAGGAATCAGGATTCTTGGTAGGTGTGTAGTCAAAACAATGGTAAGTAGATGAACTGAATGTTTAGTGGCAAGGATACCCGATGCTTCCCTCTTACTGTTGAGTTTCCATTTGGAATAGAGCTACCTCAGCCCCCTGCACCAAATCTAAGACATCGCCTTAGTGGGACATAAATGACTTCAAGACAGATGACTAGGGTATGCTCTTCATTTTATAATCATTATCAAAATCATGGCTCAAATCTATGATACTTTTTTCCTGCTTTCCATGTGTGATTGATTCCCCTTCTGTGTGGCTGTACCTTTTAAGTAAAATTATTAA
Source organism: Aplodontia rufa (assembly GCA_004027875.1). Taxonomy (NCBI): domain Eukaryota; kingdom Metazoa; phylum Chordata; class Mammalia; order Rodentia; family Aplodontiidae; genus Aplodontia; species Aplodontia rufa. The sequence continues at coordinate 6,376 of PVKS010010085.1, read as the reverse complement.
TAGTTCAATCAGAAGCCATTTGGTCTGTCATGAGTCTGCTGATCTATAATCTAACATTGATTTTTATCATTAATATTACCAAAGCAAATTATTTCCTTGATTATCAACATTCCTAGTGAGTTTACTATTGTAGCCCTTATCCCCTTATCTACTAAAAATAATGACTCTAAAATGTTCAGTCAACAACTATTATCCAAATAAATATACATAAGTAGTTGAATTAAAAAAACAGACATTTTTAGTTATTTAATGATGGATCGCCTCTGGTGATTTTTGACATGTAATAAAAGCTTATGGTTTTTCACTATGTTACATGAAAATATACCTTTTATACACTGGAAATTTTAACTTCAAGAAATGCATCTTTCGAATTCTATAGTAAAGGGCAACAGATACCTCCGGGTAATCTTTGAACTAGAAGAAGAACCAATTTGTTTGTTCTCTGATTTCTCATTCTTTTTTCTTTTGCACTTTATTACCATAAGGAAAACATTTGAATGAAACAGGAGTTTTGTTTATAGATGATGGTCTTCTGATATTGTTGAGAAACCCTCTCGACTCCTAAATAATACTTTGATTGTATTATGTATATTTCCCTGGCAACAAATGAAGGAAAAGGAAATAAAATAAACAGCCTCCAAACTGTAAATTGATATTGGGCTTATATGTCTTCAACTATGTTAAAACAAGATAAACAATTATAATAAGGCATTGCATGCACTCATGCACAAAGTCAGAGGAAGTTTAACCCCAGAAAAATATTGCAACTTACATTTGCTTGTTTTTGTTTCTTGTTTTGGTTTGTTTTACAACTGGGTTAGATTGGAGAATGGAAGATTATTGCATTTATTGGAATGTTTTTGTTTGCAAATAGTAGAAAATACAACTCAAACAAGCTTAACTAATAAAAGTAATTACTGGTTTCATGATTGAAAAGTCTTTCAGGTAGTCCTTTAACCATGGCTCAGAAATTCTTACCAGGAATTGCTTTTATTCATTTTGTGTCTCTCAAGCTGTCTTCCTATGTGTTTACTTCATTCATTGCAGGTCTCTCCTCTTACAGGCCAAGATATATGATAGTGGCTTCCAAGAAATTGTACGTCTGGGGCTGGAGCTGTGACTCAGAGATTAAAGCACTTGCCTGGCATGTGTGAGGATGTGGGTTCAAACCCCAGCACCACTTACACAACCAAGGGTCAGAGCAACGAAAACCACATGAAAAACGAAATAGAATTCTCTCTCTCTCCTCTCTCTCTCTGACTGTCCCTCCTTTTTAAAAAGAAAAAAAAGAAAGAAATTGTACTTCCATGTTCCTATCCAGCAGAGAACCCAGAGTGCTTAACCACTGAACCACATCCTCAGTCCTTTTTATTTTTCATTTTGAGACAGGGTCTCACTAAGTTGCTGAGGGTGGCCTTTGAATTTGGCATCTTCCTCTCTCTGCCTTCAGAGTCACTGGGATTACAGGTGTGGCCACCATGCCCAGCAGAGAGAAGAGCATTTCTCCAAATCAATGCCCTGAGATGCATTCTGACTGGACCAGCAAAACCACCAGCCAACCTTTGAAAACATCACTATAGCCAGGGACCTCTGTGTCACCTCTGTACCTGGCAATTGGATAGGATTCCTGCAGTATAGGATTATCACAGCAGCAAGGAGGAGATGATTGTTAAAATCAAGATAGTGTGCCAAGAGAAAAGAAATGAATTATGGAATCATGTAAATGACTTTACAGTGTGGTTTTAATATCAAATATATGCATTAAAATTATTCCTGCTAGAAATTAACTCACACATATATGGTCAATTGATTTTTGACAAAGATGGCAAGAACACACAATGGAGAAAGGATAGTCTCTAATAAATGGTGCTGGGAAATTAGTCCCTTATTTGACTCCATATACAAAACTCAACTCAAAATATATTAAATATATAAACATAAGAACTGAATTTGAAAATCACTAGAAGAAAAAGTGAAAAGATTCCATGGCATTGATCTGAGCAAAGATTTTGTGGATACGATCCCAAAATCACAGCAGCAAAAGTGAACATAGACCAATGAGATTACATCACACTAAAAAGCTTCTAAATAGCAAGCAAGCATAGTGAAGAGATAACATCCAGAATGAAAGGAAACATTGGTAAATTGCACATCTAAAAAGGGAGGACTATCCAAAATACAGAAGGATCTCCAACAACTCAGTAACAAAAAACAAATAATGCTGATTTTAAATGAACAAAGGGGGCTAGAGCCGTGACCAACAGTAGAGCACTTACCTGGCACACACGAGGACCCAGGATCAAACCTAGCACCACATACAGAACTATTAAATAAACTTGATTCTCTCTTTCTCTCTCTCACTCTCTCTCTTAAAAAAATGGACAAAGAACCTGAATGGTTAATTCTCAAAAGAAGATATACAGACAGCAGGTATACAAAAATATGCCCCTTGGCACTAATCATCATGGAAATACAAATAAAAACCACAATGAAGTAGCACCTCACGCTTATTAGGAAGACTTTAACCAGAGTGTGTTGGAGCAACGAAAGCCAGATGAAAAACTAAATGAAATTGATTCTCTCTTTCTCTCTCAATGTCCCTCTCTCTTAAAAAAAAAGGATATATTAATAAATAAATAAATAAAACTATGTTATGGTCCAGCAATGCCACTGTTGGGTATATATCCAAAGGAAATTATATCAGTATGTCAAAAGTCATATGTGCACTCCTGTGTTCACTGAAGCATTATTCATAAAGGTCAATACATGGAATCTACCTAAATGCCTGTCCATCATCCATCCAATGGATAGAAAGCATGTGGTGTATTTACCTAATGAAAATCAATTTTGATTTTAAAAAGGAGGAGATGCTGTCGTTTTTGACAGCAAGGATGAATCTGGAGGACATTATGTTAAATGAAATAAGCCAGAGACAGAAAACTTTCTGATTTGACTTTTATGTGAAATCTACAAAAACTGATATCATAGAAGAAGAGAGTAGAGGCTTGGAGCAGTGGCTCGGCAGTGACAGTGCTTGCCTGGCATGCGCAAGTACACAGGTTCAAACTCCAGCACCCACGTGTGTCAGAGCTCTAAGTGCCAGAGCAACGAAAGCCATGTGAAAAACTCAATCAAAATTGATTCTCTCTCTCTTTCTCTCCTCTCTTTAATAAAAAAGAGAGTAGACTGATGATTGGTGGTTACTAGGGATTAAGGGCAAGAGAATGGGGGATTAGGGAGATGTTGGACAAAGGACAATTTCAGCTACATAAGAGGAAAAAGTTCAAGAAACCTATTGCACAAAATGGTGACTACTGTTATTAATATAAATTTTGAGTAAACTTTGAACATTTTTTGAGTAAACATTCAGTCTTCTCACCAGAAAAGAAGTATGAGGTAATACATATGCTAACTATCTGAACAGCCATTCCATGAGGTATACATATTACAAAACACCATATCGTACACAATAAATATACACAATTTTTATTTATCAAAATAAAATACAAAAATGTTTATAGTGGTGCATTTGAACAGTATTAATAGGACAAAAAAAAAGAAAATAATCTTGAAGGAGTTCTTAAAACTGTATCAACTATGAGAAGAATTCACAAGATTGATGTAATTATTATCTACATCCCCATGACAGAATTCCATAACCATCTTGGGGGGGCTGAGGCAAGAGGATTACAGGTTCAAAGCCAACCTCAGCAACTCAGTGAGGCCCTCAGCAACATAGCAAGACCCTGTCTCAAAATTAAAAATAAAAAAGGGCTGGGGAGGTTGCTCAGTGGTTAAGCACCTCTAGGTTCAATCACCAATACCAAATTTATTTTTTTAAATTCCATAATCATTTAACCATTTTCATTTGCCTTTTGATTATCCCCTAGTACCCCTGCTATTCAAAAGCTATTTCAAACTACTAAGTTCAGCTTCCCTTTCTATCTTCTAAAGAACTAAACACCCTCGTACAGTTTTGCTTAATATCTTCTGTCATCACCCTTCTCTGGAGCAGTAAAATGACAAATAATAAAGAGACAGGAGGAACTCTACCACTTCACTGATGAGGAACAGATGGCTTACCCAACTCCAGGGTGCCGAGTTTGTCATCCAGTTAGGAGTCTGGGTCATTTACAAACTAGAAAGCAAATACCATATGCAAATTTAGACATATATTTCTGCATTATAATGTTCTATTTTGTAGATTGTTTTGAGAGATTTACCCCTTAATTTTTACCTTTATTGAATGATTTACACCTTATATTTTTCCCTAAAAAGCTACTAATTGTCTTTCACTTGTGACTAAACAGAGTTTGAATCTCCCTCTTAAGGATAAACTTGTTATATTTTTATTTGTTTCTGTTTGCCAGAAAGATTTTTTTCTATTTCAGATGGAACAGAAAACTTACTGGCTTTACTGCAAAAGTAAATTTTTTGCATGTTATCTAAAAAGTAATTTTTTTTGCATATCATCTAAAAAAAAGGTAGAGTGACATGACAGTTCTCCTCTTTATCCGCTTTCAAGATGGATTGCCATTTCCCAGTTTCCACTAGCTTTGAGCTGTGGAAAAATCCAGAATATCCACTTCAGAGTACCTAGGCTTCCACACACTGAACCGCCAAGCTCTTCTGCACATTAAATGAATTGTGCTTTGGCAAGGAAAATTTCTCCAGTCAAGGTTTATGTTATAAGGATTTAAAATTCAGAAGCTCTGCAATAAAGTGTACACATAATAAGGGCCTTGGAAAAGAATTGATTCAATGTGGGTTTAAGGTAAAGTTCTAAAAAATCTCATGACTTGTTTTAATGAATTACTAAGTATTTTATTGTAATGAAAACCTAACTTCTATGCTAAGTAGCTAAAGAAAGATGTAATTGGATTAGATTAATATTTCTAAATGGTGGAACTTAATTTACTTTCAAGAACTCCTCATTTAATTATTCCCAACTTGTACATAATAAAGAGGGAAAAAACATTGTGGTTATAGTTGCCTATTTGAGCTATTACTTAATTACAACATGAACTTCCTTATCCACAAATATTTATTGTAGTAATAGTTGACTTAAGAGTTGATATTTGGGGCTGGAGCGGTGGCTCAGCGGTTTCGGCGCTTGCCTGGCAAGCACAAGGACCTGGGTTCAAACCCCAGCACCACGTACACAACTAAGTGTTGGAGCAACTAAAGCCATGTGAAAAACTAAATAAAGTTGTTTCTTTCTCTGTCTCTCTCACTGTCCCTCTCTCTTAAAAAAATCCCCATGCTTCTTTAAAAAAAAAAAGAGTTGTTGATATTAAAGAATATTTAATGTTGTATATTAGATGAATACTTAAGATAAAGAATAAGACAAAAATGGATTAAAATGTTCCACAGTATATTTTCATAAATAATATTGAAAATTTTCATCTGTAAAAACTGCCCACAATCTTCCAAATTCAAATAGAAACCACTGCCTTCTCCCTATTTTTTAACATCACCTATTACTACAGTTTGAGTATCCCTCATTTCCCTCTAACAGGAGTGAAGCACCTATTTCCCAGTTGCTGAGAGCATTGTGACTGCAATGTCCACGCGACTCTCTCGCTCAACCTTTCCTAAAGCCAGCGGCTTTCAATAATTAATATGTATTAGAGTCGGGGCTGGAGTGTTGGCTCAGAAATACAGCACTTGTCCAGTAAGTGCAAATACACAGGTTCAAACCCCAGCACCCACGTACACGACTAAGTGTCAGAACAATGAAAACCATGCAAAAAATTCAATAAAAATGGATTCTGTCTCTCTCTCTCACTGTCCTTCTCTAAAATTTTATATATATATATATATATATATGTACACATATATATGTATTAGAGTCAAAGAGAGAACTGAAAGCACACAGATGAGTATGCTCCTAGATTTCTGATTTAGTATTTAGTAGGTCTGGGATGGGGCCCAGACTCTGCCTTTCTAATTTGGTGATGCTGATGCTTCTGTTTGGGGAAACATATTTTGAGCATCGCTGCCCTAAATTGAAGAGAACTCCTCACCCAGGGGTACACCTCTTTCTCTGTTAGCAGTCAAGATCCATAGAGGATATAAAATCCAGTCTTTGCTCCAAAGGGACAAATCTAAAGGGCTCAATTCCAACCCTCCTGTGGGACTGACTGTCTTTTATTATTATTGTTTTGCATTTCAACAATTCCCCCATCCAATCCAATGTCCATTCTCTCCTTATAGGCATTGATGCTATAGCTCAAGACCCAACTGATCTACTTAACACATTTACCTAACATTTTTTTAAATTGAAACTTTCTCTTTTTTTCTCTTTTTATTTGAATTTTGAACAACCATACAAAATTTTAACAAAATAATATAAAATGTGTATAGTTTCTGGATA